>VZTD01002291.1:1127276-1311602 GCA_013397725.1 Rhagologus leucostigma
TTCTTTCTTTCTTTCTTTCTTTCTTTCTTTCTTTCTTTCTTTCTTTCTTTCTTTCTTTCTTTCTTTCTTTCTTTCTTTTCCTTTTCTCTTTCCTTCTCTTTGCTTCTCTACTATTAAATAAAATACATCAAATTTTTGGCATCAACATTTAACCTTGTTTGGTTTTAATCTCATTTCTGGGAATATTTTGAACCTTCTAAGTTCTTTCTGGTTTATGCACAGAAACTTAGCTTTCTTTGTTCTTCTGGATCTAAACTGGATCGTAACACACGTGCAGGATGTTAATGTGCAGAATCACTCCCATACTTCCCATTTTAGTGGCGTTTCTGCCAGATTTTTGTCCACAGTGTCTAAAAGGACTGCACTTTTACGTTTAGAACAAATCAAAGAATCATAGAAAGTCTTAGGTTAGAAGGGACCTTAAGGATCATCTAGTTCCAAACCCCCAGCTGTGGGCTGGGATACCACCCACTAGATCAGGTTTCTCAGGGGCCAATTCAATCCAGACTTGAACACTTCCAGGGATGAAACATTCACAACTTCTCAGGGCAACCTGTTCCAGTGCCTCAACACCCTCACAGTAAAGAATTTCTTCCTAATATCTAATCTAAATCTCCCCTTTTTTAGTTTAAAACTATTTCCCCTTGTCCTGTCACTGTCTGCTCATGTGAAAAGTCACTCTCCCTCTTCTTTAGAAGATCCTTTTAGGTATTGGAAAGTTGCTTTAAGGTCTTCCCAAAGCATTCATTTCTCCAGGCTGAACAGCCCCAACTCTCTCAGCCTGCCTTTGTAGGAGAGGTGCTTCAGCCCTCTGATCACATTTGAGGCTTCCTCTGGAGCCACAGAGATGTTCAAATGTGAGGTTTGTCCATGACTCCTCCTACACAGGCAGGTCTGGGAAAGGAGCAGCAGGAATACACAAATGGCTACCCCACACTCAGCAAGAACATCACCTGGGTTAGAAACTCACAGAAACTTTTGCTGGACAGTTTGATGGCCACAAGAGGTCAGGATTTTTGTTTAAGTGTTTGAAAGGCTGGTAATCTCCAAGTATTTCCATGCAGATTCAGAAACTTAGGCTGTTCCTTGGCAGATAAAAGTGTTTTTCTGCAGCTTTGGAGTGTGCTTGCCGTGTAAGACTGGGAGGTTAAGCCATGATACAGCGCTGGCTCATGGCCACCAGCCTCTGCCAGGCAGTACTGTGTGGTCAGCCCAGGGAGCATCCCTGCTTACCTGCAGCCAGCCCATGCTGGATGCCAGGAGTTTGCTAGTACAGACAAGGGCTGCTCTCTGTCAGTCACCCTCAGGACAGGAAACATGCCAAAGCCTGTTTGTTTTATTACTATCCCTGCAAAATTAGTAATGTGATAATTTATTTTTTTACTAGCTTTAGGACATGGTCCTGCAAAGACTCTGATGTTACAGCCCTCAGAGCATCTGGGGCATTAGGCCAGTAAATTAGACAAACAGAAACTGAATCTCAAGCTTCGCAATTATTCTGTTAAAGCCAGTGAATTCAGCCCTTGCTGAACAATAAATGCAATTTGTAAAATTCAGCTGTTTCTTCAAGGACAAAGCAATACTTTTGTTGTTGTCAGATTAAGCTTCGTATACTTTTTAGTTTATTAAAAAAAGAATTTTAAATGAGAGAATCTTACAAGAAATGCTATTTTATTATTTTGTTTATTTTATATCGTGTATTTTATTTCATAGAGCACACCATAGTATTTCAAGCATTGTCTTTCTCATTTTTAATCTTATTTGCTTCAATTTTTTTGGTCTAGAGGGGAAAAGATGCTAAAATAAAATGGTATTCAGTTGTCTAAACATAGACATCCACAGCAGTTAGTCTCGCTAAGGTATCTGAGATGTCTGCTTGGGGCTGCCAGATATGACACGAGACATTTGGTTGAGCTGTTGGTCTGCAGAGTGGCAGCTGGAGGCCTGCAGGGATACCATATGGTGCCTAAAATGGCACTATTCACCCATTTAAGCAGTGAGAGGGTTAGAAAGCAGCAGTGCAGCCTCTTTGGGTTGTGTCTACATTAGCAGGTGGCCTGGAACAAGTAGGGACGATCTGTAGCACAGAGGAGCTGGCACAGAGGACCCAGTGTGTGCCCTCAGTGTATTTCAGAGATTTATTTTAGACCAGCTCTAATCTGATCACATTAACTGGCCTCATGTTAGCAGCTGTAGTGCAGTAGGTGTGCTCCTACACCAGATCTTTTTTGTTTAGCTTTGTCTGGATGGAGTCCAGCTGATAGATGCCAGGATTGTTCCAGCACGTGAAACAAAGCATGGTAAGGATGGATGGTGGGGAGGAACACTGTCACAGCACTCTCCTGATCCAAGCTGAAGTGCTAATGTGGATATATTGTGTAGAAGAGATGTAGAAGCAACATAGATCTCTTGGAAAGGGTTCCTTGGAGTCAAAACAGACTTTGGGGCCAGTTTCATCAGTGTGCTAATTGAGGGCTAAGCTGGAACATGCTACAGCTCCTTTTGGTCCATGTTTCTGGGCTGCCTGCCAGAGATAACCTCAGGACAGGTGCAAAGAGTGGATTTTGGTGCATTTGACCCCATCCTGCTATAGCATGAGGTGTTGCCATGGGGCTCACCCAGCGTATCAGTAGTGAGTGCTGCTATCAGTCTGGGAGGTGAGGAAGCTACTTGCAAGCAAATACCAAACTTCAGCAGTGAAATGTAAGGCAGCTGTTTAGCCATTCCCCTCCCAAAAATAAATTGCAAGACAATTTCCCCAAAGTCAGATGCTAGTAGGGAACACACAAGCTCTCTCAGAAGACATGAAATATTTATCTCCACTACAGCTACAGTTTCAAACTCATGATTTTTACCATTATTTTCTGTAGAGTTATCAAGCAATTTTATACACAAAATGATATTGTATCTAGTAGGAGCTCACTGTGCTGAGTGCCTGGAACTAGCACATGGCAGCTAGAGAGGCCAGTTCTTCACTAGGTTTTCTTCACTGTGCTGTATCTTGTGTCATTTCCCCATAGCATTACCAGCTTCTAGAAGTTTGTCTAAAACTGTGCATGATGTCTCTGCTATCAATTCCTGCCTTTTCAGAGGCAGGAGAGTCAGGACACTCAATAGGACTTTGATAAAAGGAAAAATGTCTCTCTCCAGGATAAACAAAGCCTCCAAGGAGTTTTTATTTTTATTTTCCTTTTTTTATTTTTCCTGCTTTTTCAGTCCCAGTTACCCTATTTTATTAATTTGAATAGTTGAAGAAACTTTTGAGTTGTTGCTTCAGGGGGCTGCACTGACTTTGATCTTGTAAGTGGAAAGCTTTTTTCAATAAAATTAAATCAGCTCTTTTGTAAAGACAAAGATCATCACCCTCTGGCTTAACTTAACTAAACAGATATAGGGTTTATGTAAATATGCAGTCAGTGCAATATGAAACAAAAGCTAGAATACCTTGCCATTAGTGTAAGAATGCATTTTGTGTTACCAGCTGGCCAGTCACTGATGCCTGTCCGTGGGCTTAGAATTAAAAGCCAAACACAGTTAGAGGGAAAAAGGGTTTTACCTCGGTATTTATTTAAGGATTCTCTGGTGCACCACATCCAGGTAGAAAGCACCCCCGAATGCACACCGAAAGTGCACACCACACCAGGATGCCCACCCCAAAGTGCACACACACGATAATTCGCGTATACAGTTATAGACCTTGCACATTAGCATATCTATCAGATTCCCCAATGAGAGGCTCAAGAGAAGCCCCTGTCATGAGGAACCTTCCCCCTGGATGGGCCTATCTTGGTTTACAGAATGTGTTCTGGAGAGGACCTTGGTGTCTGGGGCTTTCTAACCCAACTTCAAGGTTTCCAAGATGTTTAGTGTCCTGGCTTAATGGGCCTTTGGGCCTAAGCTAGTTATCAGACTTAGGGAATTAGAAGTATGTGGGCTAAAAGCACTAAGGATACATGCAAAGCTGTGTAAAAGGGTATGTGGAAGGGTACATGAGAGGGGTATATGAGAAAGCAAAAAAATCATCATGGCATCATCACGACCTTTTATTCAGCCATAAAGACAGTGCATGTCATGTACTCCAAAGCAGGGAAAATATGATGAAAACTGCTATGTCTGCAACCTCATTGCTTATGAAAATACTCAGAAAGAAAAGCTGCATTTTAAGCATGTGGCAAATACAGAATGAGTTCCAGTAGAGTAATTTACTTTTTCTGCTGCTCTCCCCCTCCCTGGGGCCAGCTACACTGGTGAAAGCTTAGTGCAGGCTGCAGAATTGCTTTGGCTTTCAGTTTTATTTCATGCAGGATGTTTTAACCAAGTAGGCACAGCTTTCCTTGAGAAGACAGAAGACACAACTTTTGCAGATGTTGCAGACTACATCCCACAGCTGTAAGTCTCCTGAGCCAGTTCTGAGGCTTTTGTTGGTGATACAAATGCCATACCTCGAGTACTGTGCTCAGTTTTGAGTTCCTCACTACAAGAAAGGCATTGAGGTGCCAGAGGGTGTCCAAAGAAGGGCAACAAAGCTAGTGAAAGGTCCAGACCACAAATCCTGTGAGGAGTGGCTGGGGGAGCTGGGGGTGTTTAGCCTGGAGAAAAGGAGTCTTGGTGGATATCTTATCACTATCTACAAGTACTTGAAAGGAGGTTGAAGGGAGGGGGGGGTTGGTCTTTTCTCCCAAATAATAAAGCAAGAGAACAAGAGAAAATGGCTTCAAGTTGTGCCAGGAAAGGTTTAGATTTGATATTAGAAAAAAAATTCTTGATGGAAAGGTTTGTCCAGCATTGGAACAGGCTGCTCAGGGGAGTGGTGGCCAGTCCTGGAGGTATTTAAAAAATGTGCAGATGTGGCACTTGGGGATACAGTTTGGTGGTAGGCTTGGCAGTGCTGGGTTAACAACTGGACTTGATGATCTTAGAGATCTTTTCCAACCTAAACAATCCTATGATTCTCTGATTCCTTGACCATTTCCAAGTAAGTCTTCCTTTATGGGGAAAGATAAGCACACGGCAGCACAAAGGAGCACATGGCGGCACAGACCCTGGGGGGAGGAGGCGTCCTGCCGCAGACCCCTACGGAGAGGAGCCAGCCGGAAGCCGACAGGCGGGTGAACAGTGCGTGATCACCCCAGAGAAGGTGCATTGCTGACGTGGCAACACAGGATGGGTTGTGTGGGGAGAGTTACCATGAAGGGAGGTGCTGTGTCTTGGGAAAGTATATAAAACCAGCTTGTTCCTTTGAATAAAGGATTCAGATTGCGATTCAGATTGGAGATCCGGAAACCAGAACCAAACTCAGATTCAGTCTGAATTTAAATCGCCGACATTCCTTGAATCTGGTGTTGGTCAGACTTGGAGGAGGTTGGAGTGGTAACGATGCACCAGCCTAAGGAGTCTGCTGATGGAAGCAGATTTCATAGTATTGACACACAGACAGTATTGTGCTGCTGGTGTGTCTGAAGTTTGATCTGTATCCAGCTGCGTGTATTCCTTGTTCCCAGCCAGCAAACTTTTGGGATGAATACTCCAGTTCATGACTGCAGCTACCAGAAACTTGCCTTTCCCTCCTGCATTCCAAAGAGGTGGCAGCCCAAGCTTCAGACATGCCTGATACCTATCTTGACCCTCCAAAACAGAAATTCTCAATCATCTTAAGAGTATTTATTGTTTTCTTCCAAAATGAGATGCAATGCTTCTGTGTCAGGTTGGCAAAAAGTATGCTTGCACTAATACTCTACTTTGAAAAATTCATTCACTCTACAACAATATTTTACTAGAGCTGATTACCTAAGTGTCAGATGAGCTATATAGGCATTCCTTGGTAATGTAGTTTGTGTATCATTTTTGTGCACTATGTATGTGTATCACCCAAACAATATGGGTTTTACTCTCCTTTTCCAATTTTCGCATGACATTTCTTCCTTATGTGGAATATAGGCTATTTTAGGAAGGGGAAAGTACTTACAATTAGCTTTTATTTAGCAGTTAGCAGCTTCTGAACTGCTGTTAGGTTTAACTGTGATATTTAAGATCAGAAGCCTTGAAGTGGGTGTGACTCTGCCTTCCCCGTGGCAGCGCAGCTCCTCAGCTCTAAGCAGCATTCCCATATGACTCTGGTAACACAGCAAATAGTTCAGCTCTGGAGTTCATCTCCTTTACAATTACAGCTGCCTCCTCCTCGGATGCATCATCTGTGCAACAACTGCTCTTAAGGTACCGTGAAAAGCCTCTCCTTTTTCTGTGTGGGAGTTTCACTGAGCAGACAGCTCGGAAATGATCTAAATATGGGCTCTTCATAGGAAATTAGGACTTAGTTATGTGCAGCTGCAATTCAAAGGAAGCACCTATATGTAGCTTGGCCAGCAAACCCCCCAAATAGATTCACTTTCTCAAAGAGTTTGACCTTAGGAAGAAATTTCTTGGTTTTTTACAAAGGTTTTCCTATAAATCTAATTCAGCTGGGAGAAAACGTTGTTCATGTAAGTCTCCAGAAGCACTGGATCTACAGTGTGGATTTTCAGGACAATTTCACAATTATCAGAAGAGACAGGTGTTGTTACCCTCATTTTTTGGGGGGGCAAAACAAAAGAGCAGCTGTGGAACTGTCCCGGAGAATGGAGCAGAATGGTCTGCAGCCAGCTGTACACACAAATTCACCAGCCTGCCCACAGAACCCTGGGGCACTGCCCATGCCTTAGAAACCAATCAAACAAGATTTCAGAAGGCTGCTGAAAGCCCCTCGAGGAGGACAAAGGCAAACAGGAAAAGTCTTCCAACATAAACAAAACAACCTGGGACCTGCTCCAAGTTTGCAACCCACCGGGCAGAGGGGAGATCTGAGTTACAGGGGAACCAGCAAGGGCTGTGCTCAGCCCATGCCATTATAAAGAATGAGACAGGAAAAAGAATGAGACAGGAAAAATGAGTAGTATTCTAACAAAAGTCAGGCTCAAAGGAACATACATTTCTGTCCTGAAAGGCCATGCCACACAAAGCACAGTAAATATCCCATACAAAATCACTAATGGGAAAAATTAAGAAATTGCAAAAGTAGAGGCATTTTTGTTCCAAAACCACATCATTTATGATAGAATCACACTGATGCAAAATTGAAAGGATGCAAAGATGCAAGAAGGCTGAACTGGATGCATACCATCCTGAACTGCGCACATGTGTACCTGTGTGGGGGTATGTGTGCACACGCACCTGCTGTGGGAAGGCATAGGGAATTACATCTGTCTCTAATACATGGCTTTGTTATCTGATGGATATTTTGTTTCAAGTGTCTCCTGCCTGGAAGTTTAATGTACATCCCTAAGAAATGGCAACTGTAGGTCAGTGGATCCCAGATGTTTCCCTGGGCTGCCTCCCCCTGTATAGCTCATCAGGGGGGAGAAATGATCCATGCATAACCTGATCCATGCAAGGGACGCTCCAGTGGGTGCAATGATCTGCATATATAGTTTTGGCTCTCTAGCCCTCAATGCCATCTAGCACACTTCTAAAACCACTGCATATCTTCTCAGAAAGCACTGTGATCCATTAGTGAAGCATGACTGCTTTCACTTACAAAAGACGAGGCTTGTGACTTCCTAATCTTTTCCCCGCAGGGTTACAAGAACAAAAACTCTCTTATTTCCAAAGCAATTTCAGCCTGATTCTTACCAGAGAAAAGAGACAAAAGATCGAACCTTTGAAGGCAGAGTAAGGACCTGACTTGTGGTTATGTCTTCTTGGAGAGTATTGTGTCAATCTGTTGTATACAGGAGAAGCATTTCTGTCCCTGTTCCTTCAAGGTAGGTGGGCAAGCCCTGGACAGGCTTTTCACTGGAAGGGTACCACCAAAGTAATGTTGTGCTCCTGGGCAGATGTGAGTGGTGCATCTGATGGCAAGGAAGATCTAATATGGGCCGCCTTCTCCGTCTTTCCACTTTGCTATTTTTGGAGACCTTTAAGTGGTGCATAATTTCTGTAACAAGTTCCCTGATCAAAGTCTACACTCTGCATGTAAAATGCAGATACCTATTCAGATTTCTGACTTCATCTTTGGAGGACAGCAAAAAAAATGATGTGTTGATTAGCTTTTAGAGAACATCAGCAATAGGGATGGGAGATGTGTTCTGGACAAAATTAAAACTCTTAAACCAAAACTGCACCCCAAGAAACTGATCAAGAAGCTTCAGAAGCTAAACTTCTCTCATATCTCTTCCTGCCTTCACCCAAGACTATAAATGCTGAAGCAGTAAGAACTCCTGCTTACAGAGGGGTCTGTATCAATAAAAACACAGCAGGCTTGAAAGCTTTGCAGGAGGCTTGTTCTCACCATTGTTTCACCTCTCTGTTTGAGGGTTTGTTTTTGTTTTGTTCTCCTCCTCACAGCTGTACTTACTGAGAGAGACATGAATATACTGTAGATAGTGTTGATTCATATCCTGCAGGAAAAATTGAAGAGGTGAGTGATTTTAGCATTTCCCATTGCCAGGTTAAGTAGCAGAAAATAGCTGCAGAATTGGAGGTACTGACATAAGTAGCGGTGAGGAGATGACCAGTGGGAAGGAGGAGTTGAAAGATTTCTGTAATCAAGCACTTTGTTCTCATTCTCACTCTGCAGAGAAACAGCTTTTGAGTAAATATTAAACCTTGCTTTACTTTTGTTTACAGTATTGAAAATAGGCAGGAACATACTAGCACACTGCAGGAGAAAACAAATCATGTCCTTTCCTTCCAGCCATGCCAGTGGTATGGCCAGTTGTGATAGGGAAAGCCTGTAATCCAGTTTCAGTAAATCAAGCACAGCTGGGGTATCAGCAAGTCTGTGGTTTGCTTTTGTCCCCTGGGACTGGAGCTGTGTTAATGTTGCATGCACAGCCTGCGGAGCTGGGGTAAGTCACAGAAGTCTAGATCTGGGTCTTTGCTCCTTCAGAGGTCACAGCTGCTTTGGCTGGGGATTTTGGGTTAGGCTCATTACAGATTATCACTCTGAGCTCTGGTATTCTTTCTCAGCTTGGAGTTAACAGGATCCACATGGTGGATTTGGAATCTAATATTCAGATGTGGAGAGCCCTGGGCACTAAGCCCCGATCTTTAATGGGAGCTGAGCACATGCTGAGACTTGGGCTAGCAGGTCCTGTGTGTCGGTCAGCAGTGAGAAAGTGTCTCACTCTGTTTCAGACACTGGAAGGGGTTTAGAGCCTCAAGATATACTCATTTTCAAATGCTTCAATAAGAAAAATTAAATATATGAAGCAACAGAGCTGTATGGGAAATACTTAAAGGAATTTCAAAGACTTCTCCTCCTCCTAATCTGTTCTATAGCATAAAAGGGCATGGAAGGAACAGCATTTCTTTTAGACAAATAACTTATTTCTTTTGTCAAACCTTGTCCTTTGAAAGAGCTGTCTGCTCATCACAGACAGAAGCAGAGATCTCAGATTGCAGGCTTTTTCCATCACTGGCTGTCTGCCTGCATGCCTGACCTATTGATGTCCATGGTGATCCGTGCAGAGACTTGCACAAAAAGGAACCCTGCCTCTTGACATTAGGATCCTCTGTTTTGACCTCTGGGAAAAGGTATTTTAGAGCGAATTTTGCCTGAGGCAGGCTCGGTATTATGAAATCCTCTCCTTGCAGGACCACGGGCACCCAAAGGGAGATGCAGGGAACTGGGTTCTGCTCCACAAAGTCTGTGAGGAGGTGGGGAGGGAGGGCAGAGCCCCAGTGACACACAGGAGGTGACTGGGTTTTGGCAGGCGCCCTAGAGATCTACAGAGCCTGAGGCTTTATCTGCAGGGTGGCCAACATCTGACAAAACAATCTGCTGGAAGGCTTGTGGAGGGAACCTTGCAGATTTTCCTGATCCTTGTCCAGAACTCCCCACACAGGGAGCAGATCTGGCACGAGCTATGCGAACAGTTTGATTTCCAAATGCACCGTGACATAAATTCCATCAAACGGGGAAGCACTGCAGATCAGATGGTGGGCTGCAACCCACCCATCTCACTCCATTTATGTGCCTAAACCAGCTGGGATGCCAGTTCCTTTTCTTTAAGTTTCTTTTCTTTTACTCCTTCTTTAATCCAGTTTATGAAGCACGCTTGTGCATAAAGGGAAACCTGCAGCACGTTAGATTAATGCTTTCTCTTCTGAAGCGTTTGTTTGCAGCTCTGGAAGCCATCTTTTAGAGTCGGTGTGTGAAGAACACAGAGCCACCAGAGGGAGTGAGAGTACTGAATAAAGCAGTTTGGGATTTAAGCCTTAGAGTGCTAAAAACACAGAAATCATAAAGAGCTAAAGAGGAGGGGTGGCTCAGAAGTTATGTGGTTGCATTCAGATGTAGAAACCCCAAATACATTTTAAAGCCCACTTTGATGCATGTGATGGATGTTGGTTTTTTGGTTGTTTTGGTTTTCTGGTTTTTGTGTTTTATTTCCTAATTCTTGATTTCTTTTTATAGTCAACACTGGCTAAACTGCATAAGATGTCTAATGGCATAAAGATGTAGCTATTACAAATACTTTATACCATCCCTGTAAGAGAAAGGCAAAAGCGGAATATTAAATAAAGTGATTAATATGACCCTCAGTTGCACAGAATTTAAACACAATACTGTATCTTTACAACAGCACTGCTGAAGCAAGGTTTGCTTTTTCTGTCACTGCTCCCTTGTGTGGCTGTGTGCAAATCACCTAAACCCAGATCCTCACTGATAATAAGGAAACCTAACACTCCGAAAACCAGCAGAACTCAAGCACCTAAATAATACTGTAGTCCTATTTCCCCTACATCCGTTTTGCTCTATGAGAAAGAGCTCTGTGAAAGAGCTGCAGCTTCTTTCTCCCACAGAGGAACAGACAATGCTCAGGGCACTAAAAAGTGTAAGATTATATGTTTCAGGGACCTGGGGCTCAGGGGCTTTGATTGTTAAAACTAGCATAAAATAAGTGGGATTTTTAACAAAGTTAATTTTGTTCAAGGGCATCCTGGGCTGGTTTTCCATGCAGCCATGCAGAAGGCATGCTGCTGAGGATGCAAGCCAGGCATTCTGGTTAAAAAGTCAAGATCTCCAGAACTCTGCGGCATAGCACACACAGCATCAGTCTGTCTTGCTGTTACAGACGTGTCCTTTGTGTCTCTGGAGTTTTATCAGTTTCCTTTATTGTACTGGGTTCATTCAGAATGCAATAAATAAGGGTGTGTCACATTTTTCCATTGCAGATCTTATTTTTCAATGAGTTATAAAATTTCATTCTTGGTTGCAATCTGACATATGTAGTGGAGAACCTGCTGCTTTTAAAGCATGTCTTGAAGCATTCTTTGAACTAAATTGGGCTATTAAGAAAAGGGACTACACTCCATAGAACATTGGTTCTAAAGTTGGAATTCATCCCCATCCTTCTCCTGATATCTTTCAGGCCACACATAATGGTAGGAGTAATATGAATTACTGGTGTTAAATATCACAGGATCATTTAGATTGGAAAAGACCTCTAAGACCAATGAGTCCAACCTTTAATCTAAAACAGACAAGTCCACCACTAGACTGTGTCCTCAAGTGTCACATCTACACATCTTTTAAATACCTCCATGGGTGGTGACTCAACCACTTCCATGGTGTGTTCCAGTGCTGGAAAAAACCCTTTCTGTGAAGAAATTTTTCCTGATATCCAGTCTAAACCTTTCCTGGCACAACATGAAGCCATTTCCTCTTGTCTATCTGGCAGAAAAGGCCAACCTTGTTAACTGGCAGAAAAGGCCAACCCCCACCTGGCTACAACCTCCTTTCAGGTAGTTGTAGAGAGCAATAAGGTCACCCCTGAACCTCCTTTTACTCTAGGCTAAACATCCCCTGCTTCCTCAGCTGTGCTTCATATGACTTTAGTCTCCAGACCCTTCACCAGCTCCATTGCCCTTCTCTGGACTCATTCCAGCCCCTCAATGTCTTTCTTGTAGTGAGGGGCCCAGAGCTGAACACAGGACTTGAGATGCAGTCTCATCAGTGCTGAGTACAGGTGGACAATCACTGCCCTGGTCCTGCTGGCCCACACTGTTTCTGATACGATCCAGGATGCCGGTGGCCTTCTTGGCCATCTGGGCACACACTGCCTTGTGTTCAGCTGGTTCTCAGCCCCCCCTAGATCCTTGTCCAGTGGGCAGCTTTCCAGTCACTCTGTCCCCAGCCCGTAGCACTGCCTGCAGTTGTTGTGATCCAAGGGCAGGACCCAGCACTTGGCCTTGTTGAATCTCATACCATTGGCCTTGACCCATCATCATTGTACGGCCTTTCTACTCTCCGGCACATCAACACTCCTGCACAACTTGGTGTCATCTACAAACTGACTGAGTGTGCCCTCAATCCCCTTGTCAGGTCATTGACAAAGCTATTAAACAGGACTGTCCCCAAAAGTGAGCCCTGGGGAACATCACTAGTGACTGGCTACCAGCTGGATGTAACTCCCTTCACCACCACTCTCTGGGCTGGCCATCCAGCCAGCTCTTTTTCATTGTGGACGTAACATGTTAGCTTCATAGTCAAGGATGTATTGAATTTTGATTTTAAAGCCAAGGGAAAGATTTACTGTTGAAAAATTCGTTGTAGTGCCTCAAAAATTACAGGTATTGTGTAAGTCCATGCCTTTTCTAAACTGTATAAATAGTGTTCTTTATGGTGAATGTTGTTTGAAATGTATACTTTCAAGACACCATTTTTAGTTTCTCATAAATTTGCCATTTTTTCTGAGCTGAAATATCCTATGCATCACACTTGCCCCAGAGTTAATGCTGTTTGGAAAAGTGTTAGCAAAACATTCAGGAGAAACATTGCAAAACTAGTACACGGACTTTCCAGCATGGCACGTAGGAAAAGACAAGCTGCTTCACCCATTTTAGAAAGTTTCAGCCACCATTTGGTTGAAGGACTCGCATCTCCATGGTTTGCACTGCAGCAGAAAACTGGGTTATGAACCACTCCTGACTAGGTGTCAGAAACATGGGGCAGCACTCCCAAAGAAACCCAACCCAAAGTCTACCAGCATCTGGGCAAGTCATAAACCTCTGCACTTGCAGTGGTGAGCAGGGCTGTTAAAGAAACCCGACACTCCTGTTGGTGAGCGCGGTCTGGCAGGGCTGGGCAGAGCTCTCCCTGCAGCCTCATCACCCACATCTAGCACCGGGCATCAGGCACGATGGCACAGGAATGCTTCCACCAGCTCTCCCAGCTCACTGGGAAAAAGAAGAGCTCTGTGATATCAGCCAAAGGATCAAAGAGTTTGGGGATGACCCAAAGCAAGGAGCTATGCACTTGAATGTGCACAATGGAGGACCACTCTCTGTACGCAGCCAAAGGGCAGATTGCATTGTTTGAGGCTCATGTGCTGGTGAATGAGACAGGATTCACCAGATTCAGTCGGACAAAACATTTTCTTCTCTATCTCCACTTGACACACTACAGGAGGTGGATGGGATTCAGGAAACGACTCAAGACAGGGCTTTAGCAATGCTTTGTTAAAAAGGACCTTCATCTCACCATAAAAATGGAAAGCAGTGAAGGGCTTGCAGCCACAGGAAGGTCGGATGGGTCACTGAAGTAGTGTGTCCTCTGACTTTGAAGCCCTTTGCCATCCTCGGTGGGGAGATAACAATTTCCTCACCAGCCCCTCTAAGAAAACAGTCTAATCCAGCACAGGACTAATTTTTTCAAGTATACATCAAATTCAAAGCGATCTGCCTAGACAGCACACAGTCCCCAGAGCTGTCCCCTGTGGAGCCACCTCCTTCCTGCAACACACACACCTTGTCCCCTGCCAGTCACCTCCATCCTTCTCTTTGTACAGGCTGATGCGCCAAGGCTGGGGCAGGTCCAGGCACGCACCAGTGCTCTTGCAGGGTCAGGTCACTCTGTGTCCCTGAGCAAGTGGCACAGGTCACGTTTCTTACTCAGGTGGTGAGTAAGCATGTACGTGTTCCTCACTGCAGTGCCTACCAGGGGACACCTGGTGCCTGCCTGGCAGCAACGCTGAGCTTTCAGGGAGAGTCTGAGTCAGTGGGAATTATATTTGGGGTAAACAAAACACTCTACCAAAAATAAAGCACCTTTTAACAACATGGTTTGAAAAACTAGGGGCTTGGCATTTAAAATCAGGTTTGAACAAATGAGAAGGAAGTTTTGATGTGCATTTTGCATCATCCATAGCAGAGAAGGGGAAGAACTATTAATGTCATAAAGATGCTATGAGGACAAATCCATCTGGGAAGCATTTACATACTGTTGTGATGCACCTATAGACAAATTTGTCATGAAATGACTAATTTGTTTCCCATGACTGATGCTTCTTCAGGAATATTCAACTGAATTTTTATTTTCAGCACAGAACATATACAGTTTTTGCAACAAACTGCAAAAAAAAAAGGGTTTCTATTTGTTAAAAAAGGCAACTTCGCTCTAAACAGGATTTCTTTCCCTCGGAATTAATAAAAAATATTTTTTCCTTCAATTTTGATAGAAACAATTTGAAATGTCAAAAGCTTTGTTTAATTGGAAAAAAACCCCACCAAAACAACCAGCTAAATAATTTTCTAAGAGATCTATTATTTTGAGAAAGATCTAGGAGCTCTTTTTCTAGGAGTCTTCAGATGACTACAGTGGGACTAGAAGTTTGTTCTTTGATCTTGCAAATGCATCCCTGTCATCAAAACGTGTGAAGTCCTTAGTAGAGCATTTCTGCTTTCAGATTTGCATAAATCCAGGAAAGAGCATAGCATTACAGCTCAGTGTCAGAGATTAGCAAGGTACCATGTTTAAGTAAAGTGTGATTACTGCTGACCGAAGTGGATAAAGGAATACATGTGAATAAATCAAAGGAATATATATAATAGTGATAAAAGTAAAAATAAAGCATAATTCTGACAGTTTCTGAGGAATGAGGATCCATGATTCTGCTTTAGATGAAAATAAGGATTAAGTCAAGTAAATTAAAATGGTATGGATGACAAGAGAATCAGACCCAGGTTTTTCAGACAGGCTAGAAACAGCTTGTAGCAGGTTTCATTTCAGTCAGTACTTCAAAATGGTGCAACAAATTTCGGTTAATCCTTATATGAAAAAAAACGTGAATCTAAGCAGCAAGAATGAAAACAGTTTAGAATGGACAGTAATTTGGACAGGGTGATTTTCTTCAGTTATCTTGCTTTGGCATATATTGCTGTTTTATTGAAAAGAATACACATGGTTTGAAATCATTGTGTTTTCTATTGAAGGCAGATCAGACAGAATTCCTTATAAAAATATTTCATATATTATCTGAGCACTTTACTGCTGCCAGAATCTGCAAGGGTGCATTATCTAGAGTGCAATCAAATGTCACGCTAGAAAAGCACTAAAGCCTTTTTAATTAAAAACGTCATAAAGGATTAAGTAAAATTATATCTGCTGGTTACTGTAACCTTCTCAGAGGGGCACTCGTGTGTGTGTGCTGGTGCCTGTGCGAGCAGGGCTGCAGGGGTGTGCGGGGTGCAGCAGAAAATGAGCGCTGTCACGCAGAGGCAGTGTCGGCAAGGTCCATCTGGGCGTGCAGCTGTGCCCAGGCTCCGGCCGGACTCAGCCCTGCCACGCTGCCCAGCTTCCCAGGCTGGCGTGCACGGCAAGCGTGGGGAGCACAGCCCTTAAACAAGATGTGAATTTCGCAACGAGGGTGTGATTTAAAAGCTCCTAAGGGCCGTTCCCGCTGGCACCGTGCTCCGTGTGCAGGGTGCCTCTGCCCCTCCTGCTGCCAGGGCTGCCACAAGAGAGGCAAAGGCACTCCTCAGTCAGTGGAGCTCCGGCTGTCTGTGAGAGACGGAATGCGAGGCAGGACGTCTGAAGATTGCTCAGGGCGGGGTCAGAGCCTGAGAGTTGCCCTGAGATAGAGTATTCCAGCTGGTACACTCCCCAGCTCCAGCCGCCACAGGAGGTCCGGGACACTTACTGCTTCACGGCATGCACTGCTCCCACCCACATGACGCCGCTGCCTCTCTTCCCACCTCTGAAGCATCGGGAAAGGAAAGCATTTCCAGCTATAGCTTTCTGATGCTTTTCCTTTCTGCCACAAATTTTCCTTCAATACCCTCTTTCTTAAGCTCCCTTCACTCAAACTTTTGCCCCCTTAAACCTTCCTTTCCCGTTTCTCACTTCCTCCCCCAGCCCCAACAGAGACTGTGCCGCCACTCTGAAACCAACAGTAATACTGAATTTTGCCTTGAAAAACTTAAATTATAAATATTCTGCTGCAATATTCAGAATTCCCACTTTACATGTGCTTGGCCATTATATTAACCAGCAACACCATGCAACTTCCAGAAGTAACCATTGGTATGTTAATGCTGACAATTCAGGCATAATATAAGGATGAAGATTTATTCTTTCAAGGCCAAACTGTGGGTTTTTTGTGAAACCCATGCAAAGGGCTGGATAATGTTCCAATGCCCCAGCAGCAGACTACAAGGCAAGCTGAATCACTCACAGTATAATTTTTTATGGAGTGTCTGAGTCCTACTGTTCCCTTGCGTGGCTCTGGAAGTTGCACCACAATTTCGCGCCAAGGAAGTTTACATATTTTGAGAAACAAATTGCTGGAGTAGCCTGTCTTTTTGTTACAAATTCTTTGAAACATGTATTAGATGTGTCAGTACACAACTAATCACACAGAGACTGGTACTCTCTGCTGTGTGTGTATTCTGGATAGAAAAAGTGCACCTTGTCATCTTTCTGCTATTGCATTTATTTGTATAACCTTTTACTTTTCTCAGTTTAATAAAATCTTGACCAGGCTGACTTCATCCATGTGCCTCACCAGCATGGTCCCTCAATGCATTCTCATCTGCATTATATCAGACATTCAGTGTAGAAGATTTACATTAAAATAACAAAAAAGGTCTTTTCCCAACTGTACATTTTCTACTGCTCCATCACAAAAAACTCCTGATGGCCTAAATGAGTGAATTGGACAAATTTTACCTATTACTGTGAGAAAAATACTGTTTTTTAAGCAGTAGTATCTTCCGTTCTACAGTAAACCAGTTCTTATTTTGCCACCAAAGTAATTTTTAATAATTTTGATTTGCTAAGGTGAGAATATGATGGACATAAAAACTGCTTGGCACTTATGTTTGGGTTCGTCAGCTATTACAGGCCTGTTTATTTGCAATTCATGTATTTAAAATTATGAACTCCTTGTACTAAATGCCTGCAATGAAGCTTTTGCTTCCTTTTTTCTTGTCTATTGAAGGGAAGCACAACATGCCACAATGCTTGGGTTCAATGCATAAATTAGTAACATTTTAATAGCCCTTACAGGGTAACACAACACTAGGATTTTTATTCAAACTAGAAAAATTGTTTGTGCTTTGATAAGCAGGAGATTCAGCAGCTTTTCTCTGGGACAAACTCTGCACAGGAAGATCTGTGAATTCTGAGCTGATCCAGCCTAGCTTGCAGAGAATGGGCACAGCTGTTGGAGAAACTGAGGCAGAGACTTCATCTGAGTGTTGCAGTCATGTTAAGATCTGTCTACATCTTGTACAATTCAAACAGTTACAGTTTAGGAACCTTTGCAAAGCCCCAGAGTTAAAGGTTGAAAATATCAAGTACTGTTTTTTGGAGTGGCAAATGGTGTCTGATAACAGCCAGAGGAGGAGTCTCTACAGCTTCTTGAGCCATCTGCTCTTCTCCTGAAAAGAGAATTATTTTGTATTAGTCCATTAAACATTCTCAGGACTGTGCTAAGAATTTAACAGCAGCTCAGCATGCAGATGTAGCTCAGACCTGCACCCTATTCTGGAGTAGCAGTCTCTGCTTTCCCAAGAGGTAGATGAAAAATACCTGAATTCATCATTTTGGGACACAAAGCATCTGCTGGTCAAACTAAGAAAGCGCTTTGGATTATCCCAAGTAATCTAAATTACCTAATTTAAAATCCAGATTTATAAATCTCACATCACCATCAGGTCTTTCAATTAATGAAAGGACCTTTGAATTTTATAGGAAATGGAGTGAAACTAGAATTAAAAGCTGCAAAATTTTTCTGTACATGATTAGTTGAAACATATATGCAGTCTCTGTTATTGGAGATATCTGAGCACTTCTTAGTCACTGCAGCACTGAGAGCCAACCCCATTCCACAGACTGGAAGCAAATGTCTTGTGTAGATTCAGTTTTCTCATTTAAGAATTATTTTAAGAAATTAACAATATTTAAAGCCTTAACCATCTTAATACATTAAGATAATTTCTGCTTTCTGCTCCAGTGATATTACTGCCCATATTGCACTCTTTCATTACATTAAGCCATCACAGAATCATAAATAAAACAACAAGTCTTCGGCATATGGAAAACACTTTTCAGTTTGACAGGACTGAAACAAGTTCAGGTAGTTTGCCCTTCCAAAGACAAAGACCATCCTCAGGCTGCTCTGGCTGAAGCATAAAAAATGGCAGCATCAACATGTCTGGGCCTCCACAGGCTGATAGACCTCCTCACTTGCCAGCTGTCTCCTTGAAAATCTCCTGACAGCAGGTGAAGTTTGTGTGCTGATTGTAGTCTAGATTTTGGCTGAGCATCTGAACCACTTCCAAAACAGTTTACCTAGACCTTGGACTTCTACCAACAGCAGCCAATCCAATGCAGACACCTACCTTGGCACAGTCTTTGTGCATTTTTTTCATGCCTTCTCTGGTGAAAGACTGGCTTTTGTAGTACAAAGGCTTTTGAGGACCTGCATCAGCAGAACCCAGTAGTAGTAAATACAAGTGTGACATTTCATACCTGCTGTTAAAACGGAGGCAAAAACATATGATGAAGGGACTGTCTGATATATGGGAACATGTTAGGCGCACTATAGTGATAAATTGCTTCCCTGTTATGCCTAGGAGACAGAAGTGATGCACATGCAGCATACTGGCAAACTGTCACTTCTGTTCCCAATGTAGCAGGAATCTGTGAAGCTAACAACTCTTCTTATTTGGTTATGCCAGTGCTGGTCAATATTAAAATGACATAAAGAAATAATGTCTTTGCTCTCCATTATCAGTGATTTATTTAGATAGTGCCTTATTTCATTTTATGACAGTTTCTCTTTGTAGCAGCTTAAAACTTTCTTATCATAGGTAACAGAATGAATTTCTAGACATTATATGTTGCATTCCGTGAGGATGCTGTGAATGCGCCAGCAAAAAACGTTCGCTGGTGGGATGGCCCCCAGCCAGGGACATCCCCCCAAGTTAGGGTGAGCTCCCAGAACGCCTTTCCTTAAATAGTATACTCTATGGATCTCCCCAGTTTGAGGTTGGTTCGTTGTTCTCCACCCCTTTGTTCCATGTGTGTACCCCATCCAGAAATTTCTTTTTGATTGTGCCACCCATTGGCTCCTATGCCTTAGTCCCTCCTTCCTTACCCCTCTATTGGCTCCCTTACCCCTATTCTGCCCCCTGGCCCTCATCCTATTGGCTCTGTTGCTCTGCCCACCTTTTCTTCCTCATATATAAACCTTGTACCCTGCCCTCCATCTTGTCTTCTGTCTCTGGACCCCTCTGCACCTTGATCTTTCAATAAACCCAGTTGCTGAACCCCACACAGAAGACTCTTTCTGCCTCCTTTGTCGCTTGCTGTCACCTCATCTCTGTGAGTGTGTGCGCATGCGCCCCGCACCATCGTGTGTGTGTGTAGCTGCGCCTTTGGCCTCCTGTGCTGAAGCAGCTTCCCCTGGCTGGAGACCCTTCTGGAAAGCTGCGGCAACTCACCATCGCCCCACGCCGCAGCAATTGTACACAGTGAAAATACATTATCTGATTAGAAACTGGTACTGCAGGGAGTCTGCAGGCAAAAGCGATGACCATTTTGTAAGCATGTGTAGATTTAAGGTTTGCTTATGCTGATAGACTAAAATGCCCCTTCCATGTTACATCAAGAAGGTATGAACACCGAAGGTTATCAGGTGGGTAAGACTGAGTTTGACTGCTCTAACTTCACACCCTCAGTCAGTGTAGTATTGGATTAGTCTTTAAAGTGAGACTCAGAATATACTGTACCATCGTTATCTTCCCTGCTGTGTCATTAGAGAATATTAATAATACTCTTTTTTATATGATAATTTAGCACAGAGCATGGATGAATTTCTGTATAAGTGATTATATGTTTAGAAGCTGCCTTTCAGTCATTAAGACTTTAACCAGTATTCCTGTCTATATTTAGTCAATACCCTAGAGACCGTCTGATTGGGGAACAAATTCCAGCAATGCTCAGAGTAAAAAACAATGTCACTGCCTCCTGGCTCAATGCTGACTCATCAACCAAGATGCGTTATCACTCCTGTACCATAACTCACCTTTGAGCTTCACAACACTGATCAAAAAAAGCTTTGGTTCTTCATATACTTTCTGAATGAAATAATAATGTTTTTTTTTCCATCTTCCCTCTCCCACATTCCAGTGCAGTATCAACCAGGCAGAAATATTTAGCATATTTCCAGCACTAGGCTGTAATTTTAATTCTTGTGCTGCATTCTTATCTCTAGACAGGTGTTTTGAAATGTAAATAAAAAGCAGTGTAGTGTGGGACTCGGTACACAAACTGCTGCAGAAGACTCTAGCAGGATGAGAAGCACAACATCTATCTGTTTAATAGGGCAGCAGGCTTGTGTAATGAGCAGAAACCACTCATTTAAAATCTTTACTGCAGCTCCCTGACTAAAATATAAAACACATTCCGAGGAGGCAGGAGGTGGAATAGCACAGCTCCAGCATAATGTGGAGGGTAGTGCACAGCGGCTCAGCAAACCCCCTCGGTGATGTACAGAGGAAGGGTGTGACAGGCTCTTCAGCAAGGCAGGAGCCAGCAAAGAGCAGCGGGCAGTGTCTGCTCTAACAGTTGTGATGCTGAGCAGCCAAAAGGCTCGGGATGTTTCTTAAACGTGTGTGTGCCGAGCAGGTTTCTAAGCAAGTCATCCACTTCCAGTATTATGTGCCTGTGGTTAAAGGGATTAGACAGTGGTAATCCAGTTCTGGAGGAGATTAACTTTCAAAAATAAGAGAAAGCTTCTGCAGTGGACACATTTTTGGCTCTGCTAACTTGGGTGGAGAGTTAGGCTGGGTGGGGGAGGGACAAGGATGAATAACCTCCACTCTCTGTTTATCTCCCCACTAGAGGCCTCTACACAACTGTCAAAAAAAGCTTTTATTGTCAGCATATTTTTAGGCCACTTAGATGACAAAGTGCAGAAACCAGTTAGGCAGCCTTCTATAGAAGGTGAAGCCCTGTGCAAACAGAGCTCCAGGCACAAAACTGCCCCTTAGTTAATGAGGATTTGTACCATTGTCTGGTTGCAGTCCTAGAATTAGTCATATATTTGTATTTAAAGCTTGATCATGACTTCACATCAGATGTGTTTATGCAATGTGATCCCACTGCCCTCAGTTATGCTATTTTAATTGATACTGGTGCAAGCAAGGTGAAAAACAAGGAGGTACCATGCAAAAACATAAACAGCACATTTGATTTCTCGTATATTGTTATATCTTTTAGCAATTGTTATCTTGAAAGCTACATTGAGCTAGCTACATGAGCTCTTTGTCTTCCCATTAAAACAGTATTTCAAATGGCTCTTACTTCCAGAAGCTGCTTTTCAGTGCTTCAGCCTTTCCAGGCAGAACCAGTGCTGATGCAAATGACATCAGCATTGATGTCTATCCCACAGACCATAGTAGGTCTCTAATTCCATCAAGAGAAAGACTTGAGGAGTTGGCTAATGTCACCAGAAAACCTCAATGGAATTACAGCTGCAATTGTGGGGTTCTGGAATATTTCACTTGCTGCAGGATGGGAATGAAGTGCTATCACTCAGCAGCCTCTCTGCTGTTCTCTGAAGCACTGTCCTATTGAACTGTTCTGAGCAGTGTGGAGAGATGAGGAGAGGATACATCTGTTACCCCTCAGAGTCAGTGGAGGTGTCTCCTCAGGTTCTGGAAGCCCAAGAGAATTAGGGGACCTCCACCCACCAGCCTGTAGCCTGGGCAAGGCATGGTTTGGTTGTGAAGGACTGGCTTCCAGTAACTGCAGAGAGTCATGGTTACAGGAACTTTGCATTGGGAACAGGGGGTTAAATTCATTACATTGTCTCAGATGTTGGGTTTAACCCTCTATGTGCCCATATTTGTGTTATGTATATACTGCCAATATTTTTTCAAGATTTTTTGCAGCTGAGGTTGCTCTTTGTCTGTTTCAGCCTCTCACTTGCAGTGAATGAACTTACTTTTTCTCTCCCCATCTCATAGTAGGAATTTTCTGTGCACTACTGCTCAGATAGCTAGACTTTCCTGTCCTTCTTCTACTTCTTTCTCCTTGGAAGCTAAAAAACTTATTTCAGATGAAACCAGAACATATGTGTGTATATACACTCTGCCATGTGACAGCTGCAGCTATACACACCTATTCAAGCCCTGCCAAAAACACAAAGAAACAAAAAAACCCAAGCCCAGTAACAATGACAAAAAAAACCCCCAAACAAACAAAACAGTATGTTAAATAAAAAAAGGCATCAATGTTATATAGTTTCAGTAAAATCAGAACAGGAAGACATATGGGCTGCATCTGTAGATGTGACCCCATTCTCCTCCCAAGGAACACACAGCTTTCTCTTCCTGCTGTAGGCAGAGGTCAGTGGTCATATTCTGCTTACGATTTCTGAAGATCATTGTCATATAAAACCTTCCTTCTTCCTCCAGATTCTCAACACACATTGCCTAAAAAGTTCTTAGCAATGCTACCTTTTGAGGAGCATTATAATACCTCCTCTGGCCTCCTCCTACCACCCAGCACCCAGTTCCATTCAGACTGGCAGAGATGTTATTGTGCTTGCTTTCCCCTTCTTTCAGTGTAGGCTCTTTCAGAAACTACTCTTGAAGCTGTTATGCTCCCAGGCTCCTTAAAATATCACAGATTTCCAGCACAAACTAAAGCCTAATAATACTAATGAACAGAGAGCTTTTATCTTGCTTTTTTGCCAAGTTCAAGTATTATTGCTTAAACCTTCATAATTACCCCATCATTTTATCTGCGATTGCTTAGCATGGTGATTTCATGAGCTTTGCTGGGGAAGAGGTAATCTAGCCAAGGAACATTTTCAAGCTATCTGGCAGCCTTTCTTTTCAAAAGATGTATTGTTCCTACTGGAGTTTACTATTTCATCCAATTCGTCTTGACATTTTGCTGCTTGCATGGTGAGCTCTTAAGGAAAAAGATGGTTTAGTCTTTGTCCTCTTTATCTCTACCCTCATCTTGTTTGTTGTTAGCCTTGAAAGCAGAGCAATGGCTATCTATATGCCAAAAGAAAAGACAACTGACTTCCTTCTGGGTTTATCTGGCCTGCTTCAAGCTAATTTAAAGAAGTAGCCCTGGCAGGCCGTATAAATGAGGATATAAATGGTCATAACCTGTCTAGGGAGACTTTTAAATGCACCTAGAAGGTTTAAGAGCACATATCTAATTGTGTCTAAATCACTTATGTTCTTTCATAAAATTCCTTATCTCCAGTGCTCTCCTGCAGTAAAATAATGAGTCTGCATGGACAAAAGGAGGGAGAGGGGTCTTGGACTCTGAGACTGTTCAATTTCTTTTAAAGATATTGTTGAAGAGAAAGGAAAATTAAGCCTTGAAAAAGAATAGTATCTCACCAAAAAAAATATCTTTAGTCATAAAGATGGCCTCTCCTAGGTTGAGGTTGTACTTTAGGTTTTATTTTTCCCTGGCAGCATCTTTTTCTTGCAGACAAAGCATAAATCTTAAGTTTAATATATCTTTTCCAAAGTGATCATGTGCACTTCTTTAACAAAATATACAGAAAGCATTATATTCCCATGAGAAGCTGCATCATTTCCCATCTGGAAAACTCTTGCATCTAAACTTGAGAAGATAGAACTGTTTTCCCATGCTATTTTCTTTTAAAACATCTCATGCCAACCTAAAATGGAAATTTTGAAGTTTATGACAGACTTTATCTTTTATTTTTAATTATTTCTCTCAGTTTGGAAACATCAGAGCACTTATTACATTTTATTTTGAGAATGTCAGAAAGTTTCAGTTCAGTAATATTAGAGGATTTCATTTAGACCATGGCAAATCACAGTATAAAATATTAAATACTGTAGATATGTTATATAGAGGATAATATTAATATTTAATCCTTAGGTCAGAGGAAAATGCATGAAAAAAATAAAGCCAAATCAATTTATTTTAATACCAGTGAAGATCTTTATGTTTTTTAAATGAAAGAAAACTCTATTAGTAATTTTGACTTTCTTTTATTTAGAGTGAAAGTTTCAGCTTTGCCAAAAATGCCATCTTTACTCTTGAATATTATCTTCAGTCATGTCTCTCTGTCTCAAAAAGGAAATTACAGAGCTGGTAGTGGCACAGAGAAGGTCAAAAAAGCTCAAAGATGTGGAATGGCTGTTGCAATCAAATACAGGTCTGGCAGCTGGAAAGGAGGATGAGGGAAGATCTGGCATTGTGGTGGCCTGGAAGAAGAGATTATTCATTTCCTCTTCCAGTGTAAGAACAAGAAAGACTGGTGGTGGAGTCAAAGTAGGCAAGAGAATATGTTTCCCTGCAAAAGTACACATAACCCTACATGTGGAAGGATCAAACATTTATTGAGCAACTGGACAAAATATATGTCAGGCTCAGGGCACGGGGGTGCTGCCTCTGGTTCCGGAAACTCCTGGACTGTGAATGCCAGAAGCCAAGGGAGGGTAGCCAAGCGTCTCCTTATCTGGCCCTCCTTTGGCTGTCTGGTCTTCTTAAAGGGATTCCCAGAGTCAGATTATAAAAACACGTGTGGAAATGGCCTTGGCCATAGCAGTTGCTTGTTCTGCATTGTCCCCAAAAGGCAGGGTCCTCATAATACCGGATCCTTACCCGGCACTGAGGCTGCAGAGAGCAGTTCTGTTACAAGAAATATTCCTTAAGGTGTGATGCAGAGGGCAAGCTGGTCATGCCGGCTCATTTTCAGGCTGTTATCTCTCAAGCAATGCAGCAAGCTTGGGATACAGACTTTGGACAGCCTGGAGGGAAGAGCAGCCTGTGTTTAGCCAAGTAACCACTGGATGACACTGTTGTTCCACACAGCTACAGGCAAAAGACTTCATCTGGCAGTGGAAATGTGCCTTGTAAAAGAGAAGTGCAGATGTGGGGTTTTAAGTGTTTAGTGTATTCTCTGTCTTAGTGCAAGGGGCAAATTCACTGCATTTGCCTTCGTGAATGTCCTCACAATTAAATGCTGGCTTTCATTCCTTGGCGTTTAGGTTAAACAGCCTGATTCAATCTGCACTTAGCCACTGCTGCCTGGGTTCTCCAGATTCATAGCAATGAAGAAAATAGTAACTTCATATGTCACACAGGGCAGCTTTACTTACAACATCACTAAGAAGATTAAAAATAAATTGAAGCATATGTCACTTCAAAGGGGGCAAGAAAAGGACATCTGCATTATTTGATGCATTAATGAGAAAGTTCTGCCGAGACTTGATTTGAACTGTATGGGAAATGATGCGATTCGTCAGCTTGCAAGTTAAATGTATTTCAAATGAAATTGTTTCTGAAATTTCTATTTAAGCTAGGTTAAGGCATGCTTGCATTTTAAACTTTGCCTTCTGATATCTTGTTCATAAATTGAGCTTTACCCTTTTAACTTGAGAGTTTACAATAAAAAAAAATCAAAGCAATTTAGATACAAATATCTAAGGCTGCATTTCAGTAGAATAAGCAAGAACAGCTCTCCTGCCTGAGGCAAATCTTATCATCCATGACCATCTGTACAGCTACAAACTAACTACCTCCGGCACTGCACGATTCTGCAGACATTGGGCTATGGACTAGCAAGCTAACATCCATCCAACCTAATTCCCACCCCCAGCTCCAATTACTCCCTGAAATCCTTGATTCTGTATCAAATATACCCAAAAATGTGGAGGTCCAGTTCATTTTTACCTTTCCCATTTTTACTATGAGGTTGAGGATAAGTAAAGGTCAGTGATGTACGGCTGGATGTTAGAGATGCATGGGCAGAAACCCTCATGAAAAATTCACGAGAAACAATATGAGTTTCTCCACGCCATCTTGGTGCTTCTGGTTTGTACAGCTCAGCTGAGGAAAGCTTCTTTGCTTCTGAAGGAAATATGACTTCCAGGAGGCTAATGTTCTGTTTAATGCATTAGCTTTTCCCCTTGGGACTCAGTTACAAATGCAGCTCAGGCCAAATTGATGAAATATCAGTTAATATGCGAATCTGACAGCTTGGAAAGGACACAGCTGCAGTGAGATAGGATAGTTTTAAGGTGACAGAGAAAAATCTAAATATATGAAGACCAGTATTTGCATATGTAGATCTTTTAGAGGGAGACACTGACAGCTTATTAATGAAACCAGGAATAATCAGTCTGTTTTCCCAGAGATAATTTCTCTGCAGTTCATCCTACGGAGAAATTTGGCACAGTACAAAAAAAACTAGACCTAAACCATAGTCAATTTGCTTTATTGTTAGTATGATATTTTGCTGCACAATGGTTTCATATATGTCAACTTTTTCAGCATAAGCATATCACGACTTTGTGAAAAATTGGGGTGTGGACACTTGCCAGATCCTAAATAAAATGCCTTCCATTTGGTTTACCCTGAAGCCATAGGGATTGTTTCAGCAGAATGGAAGAAGGCCCAGTTTCAAATTGTTTCCCACATAGCTGTGTTCACAAACATATATTAAACTCATGTCAAGAAGCCAACAGAAATTTGTCTTTATGTATGGAATAGCCAATGCAGGTGTCTAAATAACATATGCAATCAGATGTAAAAATGTTTCCAAACATTGGTCTTAAAAATACATTTGAGTGAAACAGTGTGTCTATAATTGACTGACACTGTGGATCTCCATGAGGTTCCAGGTCAAGTCCTCCCATCAGTCCATGCAATGGTGGCTCGAGCACAGACCAGTCCTGTGGGTTATACTGGTCCCCTTCTGCTGTGGTTTATTAGTGTGGTCATGTTCTATGGTGTCCACATGGCTCCCTAGGTTCCGCAGTGTGACTTGGAATGAGAATTAGCTGTGCTTGGGTTCAGGGTCCCTGGGGAGGCAGTGACTGTGGGGACATCCTGCCCATGGGAAGAACCTGGCACTGAAAGGAGCCCTGCTGAGTTCACTGTGTCAGAGACTGCTGTGCCTGTGTTTGCCAGGAGAGGCAAAGTATGGATATGTATTCTTCACTGACAACCTGGTGTGTTGTATATGTCCCTATCAAGTTATGTGTTGGGCCAGAAAACAGCTGAGAGCTCTGTATTTTCAGGTTACACCCTGCAGATGGAAACATTTACCCTGAATACTACTGGGACTAAGAGAAACCAGGAGGAGAAAATCCCTCAAACCTGGAAGCTGCCTGTGTGTCTTTGGAGAGGCGGGAAAATCAGAAATGTGGTATTATATGTGGTATGACACTGTTCGGGCATGCCCTCGGTCTGAAAGGACGCAACGTCCTTCCCGCAGACGTCCAGAGACGTCTTCGCAGGGCTGCTGTAAAAGGTGGATTCCTGCGCTGGCTCCTCGATGGAGGAGGTGCGCCCTTACGTGCTCAGTGTTGAGAGCGAGCATCCTCAGGAGCAAAGGAGGAGAGAGGGGTCTTTGTGTGGGTTCTACAAGATTTATTCCTCCAAAGGTTCCAGTGACAAAAGACCGAGAAAATGGAAGGGTCCGGGGTTTTATACTCGGGGAAATCGGCGTGGCGAAAAGGAAAGCAACCAATGGGGTACAAACAGGAGGAACAAACTGCCTAACAACCAATAGTGGTAACAAGGAGGCGGGAGTTAGAACTGGGAACCAATGGAACATCGAGCTTAACAGAACATTCTGGAAGGGGGTGGCAGCTTCAGACCTCTGTTCCGCCTTCATATCCGCCCACGGATCCACCTTTGGACCCGTCCTCATCAAGCCATTGGATGGCTAAGGCCTGATGGATGTTGGATTGCCACAGCCCACTAATGGGCTGGGCCGCCGCAACAGTGGTATATGAATTAATTAGAAAAGTATTGGAGAGAATTTAATTGCATTCAGGTTTCAGAGTAGATATTCCAAAAGTTAGCTTTTTTAATAGAAGATATGATGAAAAGAAACGAGAATTGTTGGGAAAAGAGAGAATAGTATGAGGCTTAAACAGAGATTTAAAGAAATTCCTTATTTCAGGTAAATAGAGAAAAGCAAGAAAAAGTCCACTTGAAAAATAAACTTTGTGCTCATGAATACCGGGGCAATTTATTTACTGAATTATGTCTGAAATAACAGTTTTAATGTTTTTAGATTCAAACCACTGTGGTGGTGTATTTCTCCACTCCTCTTCTTACTAAATTGCCTGCCTTTCCCATATTGTCCCCTCCTTCCCCGCCCCTAGCCCTAACCACTCCCTTGGGTTTTTCCTACTTGTTTGTTTACCCCAACTCCACCCATGTACCACCCTGATGCCCTGAGACTGTTGGTCCGTGTGCTCTCTCCGACCCCCCTTACCCCCGGATAAACTGAGGCTCCAGCCTACGTGACTATCTCCCTGCCTCTCTCTGCCTTGGTGTCAGCCTGCTATCGGCTCCCTGCTCTCTGCCTGGGGGAATCATAATCATGTCATGTGCTGGCTCTCTGCCTTTGGGAGCCAGCACATGTGCTGGCTCTTGGCTTGTGGGAGCCACCATGAAATAAAGATCCTCTGCTGTCCTCATGCGGGGAGCCTTCTTGCCTCCTTTATTGTCACTGTGTTGTGGAGCTTCGGCTAGCTGGAGCATGTGAGGGGCAGCTATCCCAAACATCTATCAGAAATTGCAAGCAAGATTGCACTGGTGAGATGATAGAAAAGAAGGTAATTATAGAAGAGGTCATTTGATGAGAAGAAAATTAAAACGTGAACCCAGACAACAGGATTTATAAAGTCAGGCTAACTGTGTTATGGCCTAAAGTTGCGTCAGGGGAGGTTTAGGTTGGATATCAGGAAAAGGTTCTTCACCCAGAGGATGGCTGGACACTGGAAGAGGCTCCCCATGGAAGTGGTCACAGCATCAGCCTGACAGAGCTGAAGAAGCATTTGGACAATGCTCTTGGGCACATGGTATGACTCTTGGGGATAGTCCTGTGCAGGGCCGGGAGTTGGACTCGATGATCCTTGTGGGTCCCTTCCAACTCAGTTTATTCTGTGGTTTTGTGATTCTGTGTTTAACTTCACTAAATGCTATTTAGAAAAGTTAGCAATTATTTGTCATTTGAGGAAAACTTCTTTGAGTGCCTCTGTTTTTCAAAAATAAATGTTTTCAAGGCAAGGTTTCCATAAAACTTCTTCAAGCAAAGGGCTTTCCAAGATCAGAGCTGCTAGGTAACACAGGCCAGGCTTTCAGTCAGTGTGAAAGGGCATCATTTGAAGGCAGCTGGAAATAATGTAATTTATACCATCTGAGGAGCTCACCTTCTTAACCAAGGTAAAGCAAGAACAGCAGAGCTGCTTTCATTAATACAATAACATGTTTTCTTTTCTTATCTTTAGGCTTTGGTTCTTCATTTCTCTTTAAAAGTTTAAGCTTCTGTCTGAAAGCTGCCTTATAGTATCAACAGGAAGCATAATAGTTGCTTCAGCTTTGGTCATGCTTTCAGAACAACCAGTAAGTGTGCAATAATTTATTTTCGCTACAATCCTGTAAAATAAATTGGGTTTTTATTCCATTGTACATATGGAGACACTGAAAACCAGGATGAGGTGGCTTCTCTATAGCCAGTAAATAAATCACTGTTAAAAACATCCTAGTTTTCAGGATACACTAGGTTTTTTCCTCAGTTGGTGGTTTCAGGTAAGGTTAAAGCAGAAGCCTACACTTAAGAAATTACTTTGCTTTTTAATCCACTTCTGCAGAGGCATCAATCATCGCTATAGATTACCTATTGTATTCCATTGGCCTTGAAATATAAGAAATTAGCTTCTGCTATAACAGCACAAATCCCCATTTGACAAAGGGGTGTATATTTACAAATGATCCTTAAAGTACTTTTTCACCTGTGTCAAAAAAGGGACATGGTGCCAATATTTTGAATTCTCTTCCAGTTATTTGTTTCATGTCCCCATTTTAGTCTGTACTCGGAGAAGAAGACTGAGTTACCTTGTGTTTTTGCTAGATGGTGCCAGAGTACATTCCTGCTCTGCCCAGTTTATACAACTGGCTGGAGCAAAAATCTAGCTGTTTATTGGAAAAATCCTGGACTAAAGCATGAGCTGTGTGGTTCTGATAATCTGCACTGGTGCCTGGGCATAGCAAAATGCAAAGCTTAGGTCTGTGTAGAAGAAACACTGCTTTCTGTTAGTAGGTTGAGCAAGTAAGCAGAACTATTTTCTGTTTGAAATATCAAAGAAAAAGGATGTACTAGGTTTTGATCCATTAGCTTGTGTTTTGAAACAAGGGGTCTAACTAAGCAAATATTTGTGAAAACAAGGCAAGCAACATCTATGTATCTATAAATTGACAACATACAGTGTACAACTAATGTTGATAAGTCATTTCCATTAGGGACTCATAGCTTGTCAGGGTTGTTTTGCCTTCTCCCTTCTCTTTTTTTTTTTTTTTTAATTCTATTGCCTTTTCTACAGGTCTGCAAGTAATTAGCATGGCTAAAGAACTGCCAGAATACAGTTTTTTCTTGATGTGCACATGTCACTGCCATAATATTACTGGAAGTGTAATAATTTAAATGGTGAAACTAATTGCCTAGAAAGTGACAGCACTGAATGTGCTCTTTCATGGACTGTTCATTGTTGACAGTGGCCCATTAGATATGATATTATGTCAGTTTTAGTAGCTCTGCAAGAGAAGCTGTATTGTTATTACTGCACTGTAATGAAAAATCATCCTTTGCAGGTCTAAGTGCTGAACCTGTTTTTGAAAGGTAAGTGGAGGACACAAAATAGGGATCTCAGTTATATGGGGAGAAGTACATTGCTGTACTGACACCCATTTGCATTGATGGAGCAGAATGAAACATTTATTGTTCAAATTAAAATAACCAAAGAAGAAAGTCTATTCTGAAAATACTATTCTTTTGGATCAGCACCTTTTTTTGAAGAGTGCTTGGCACAATTTTGGAACAGAGTATAAAAACTGCTTTTACGGGATTGCTTTTTTTTTGTGCTCTGTGAAGCTGCTCCCGGTTTCGAAGCAATTGGAGAAAGTGCCTTCTTTCTCATGGCCTTGTCAACCTCGAAGGGAGAGGGTAGAGTTGGAAAGATTAAGTTCTCCTGAACACCATACCAGAATCCACAAGCAGGAAGATGACCCCTACATTCTCAGATAGTCTGTGCACGGACAGATGGATGAAGCGTGAGCACAACTCACCTTAGAACTGAAGCCTGTATTAAAACAGCTAATGAACTACACAAAGGGAAGCAAGTTGTGCAGACACTCTGCACAGGGCTAATACATTCTTACTGCATTATAAATATTTGTGTTTTTGAAGATTAATGGACTGAAATATTTTAGAATGAGGTCCGTTGTTTATCCATGAGCTGCAAACACGAGAGATAGCTGCAGTGTGAGTTTCCCCACACCATCCTGTTAATGACCTCAACTCTGACCCTGGAAGTCCTCTTGAGGGAAAAGGGGAAATTTGGTCCAGATCATTTATGGCCATTTCCTGTGTAAAGCTGTGCAAGACACTCACTGCTGACATTGCAATGTGAGCTACAAGCAACTGCATAATTGCAACTTTCTTAGGGCTTGAAAACTTGGATGTACAAGAAACTGCAAAGTTAAAAGCCCAGAAGTTTCCAAACTAAATGCTAATCCTTGCACCAGTACAAACATTGGATCATCCTTAATGATCTGAGAGATACACGGTGTAGCTTAACCTGAACTGAATTAACCCTTGACTGTACCTGTATTCATGCAGTGATTCAGTTCCTTGTCTTAAACATTCTGCCAAGAATTCCTGCTAAGGTGTAGTGCAAAGCAAGACGTTTAGTTCAGGGACAGGAAGAGCAATGGGAGAAGGTTAGGTCTTGTCTGCTGCGGGGAGATGCCAAAGAAGGGATTTTGTTATCAATTGTAGTTTGTGAGTTGTTGTTTGACCACAGGAGAAGAATGAATACAAACAAAATGAATCAATACTTTTCATTGCTATCTGAATATGTGCTTCACTCAGATATGAAATGCATCTACTTTATGCCCTTTATGGCCTATTTTTTTCAATTGTGGTAACATAGCAGGTACCCTGACTGGCCAACAAGCAATACTTCATTAAGTGGTGGTAATTTAAGTGATTTTCTTCACTAATGCATATCTTAAGATAGACTACCATTACAGGAAGGGTTCAGGAGGTGGTTGATCCACATTAAAACCCTATGATTATGCTCCAAGTTTCAGAGTTTTACAGCCTGACCCTAGCCGCTGCTGGATTCCATGGTAGTGAAGCAGCATATGCTATACAAACAAAGGGGCAAGAGGAGATAAAGGAATATTTGTAGGAATTCCCAGAGGGTGGAGACTAAGGAACATTAAAAAGTTGGAAGAAAATATAAAGATACAAAAGTTTCTTGCTATGGTCCTCAGCACTGTAGTATCCAAGCTTACACAACCATTAATAGATTTGTACTTCCTCTGCACCTTGGGGAGAAAAAATAATTTTTCATGTTTTTGAGATAAGGAACTATGGAACAGGATGGATTAACTCATCTTTCCAGTGTCTCCTTTGACTGACCCAGAATTCAGCCTGCATGTATGCAACCTGACTAACACACTCTAATAATGATGATATAGAACTGCGTTTTGTCCTGGATGGAAGCTGTCTCAGGACCAGAAGTCTTGTATCTGGGATATTTATAACGGGCACTCTGTTGTTCTGCTGTGATTTTAATTTTATGATTTAGAGAGTGTAAAGCACTAATGAAAGAAGACTTTCTATTTATATGGATCATTTTAATTTAAATAATAGCTGAAATACAAAAATAGTATTATAACCGCAACTATGCATAAAGAAATAATTGCAAATTATTTAATAACTTTTGAGACAATTGGATATGTCAATAGGGGCAATTTTTCAAGCAGAGGTTCGTATATAATTAGGTTTTGCTCTCCAAGTTAGTGTAACTGCAGAGAAAGTACACACGGACGTGTCTGGTAATGGTGACTGATGTGGTCTTGGACAGAGGGGAGTGGGGGAGAGTGCTAGAGACATTGCAGCATTTCTGTGTGCTTTCCCATAACAGGTATTTTTTCCTGTTACTGCTACAAAGACTGGTCCTCGTACTGGTCCTTGTAAATCTTGATTTACCTGATCTTATTTGACAGGATGGGGTTAAACCGCCTGCAGACAGATATCTGCATTTGACTCTTGAAATGTCAAGGCAGGAAATACATTCTGTAAAGAAGCAGTGCTTTGGTTTCCTCCTTCTCACTTTTGAAGATGTGTAATGGTCACAAAGCTCATTGCATCAATAAGAGATGGGATTTGTGTCAACACCAATAAATAAACACAAAGAAATTATCAATCTTACAATGATTTTAGGACATGGTCAAATAGCAAAACAAATATTTCTTCATCAATCTTTTAGCCATGAGCTTGACGGAGTAAAATGTTGAACACTTGGGTGGGACTGCGATGAGGGTTGATCAAGTCAGGTCAAAAAGATTGAAATTTTCTCATTCTTTTGAATTTCAGTATTTAAAGGTTATTTTATTTCTGTCTTGATATATGAATGAAACAAACAGGAGCAAAAAATTTTTTTCAAAAAAGGAGGCTTTCCTCCTCTTGCCACAAAACATCCTTCCTGACCCTGAAAAAATAACTATTTATACAGCCAGAAGAAGGAAGAGAAGGCAGAAAGGAAATTGGGGTGGAAAAGGAATAAGGAATAAAAACAGTTGGTGAATATTTATTTGGGCAGGTTTGGTATGGGGATTTAATACTTGCTTCTACTTCCTTGTTTTCCTGAATAAGATGGTGAATTTATTAGAGACATGCCCAGATCTCTGAAAAATGTGTTTTCATGTTAAGTTAGAACAGATTTTCAATTCTTTAATATTTACATATGCAGTAAATAACATAGCCTCCTATTTCGCTGCCACAAAATTGATCTCCACTGTGGATTTTATAATACCAGATTTCCTAACCTCTTCAATAAAGCGTGGCCTTTTGTATAAAAAGAGGAAGAATCCCATGGTATTTAAAATCTCTTTCTTTTGACCTTTCTTAAGGGTACGTGCGATTTGCAGCACTGTATAATGTGTTAGCAGCAGGCAAGACTACATCTTGAAAATCGTTCAGAATTGATAACATGTCCCTATGCACATGATCCTCATACACAATTTCCCTTTTCAAAGGAACCTGCTAGGAATCTGAGTCTGCCATTTTAAAACTGACAATAGTGATGCTGTTTGGGTGTTTTTAAAGGTTTCAGTGCTCAAAATATTTATAAAATAACAAAATATTTATAAAATTAAGAAGGTAATACTGCTGTGGGCTACAAAGAACAAAGCAGGGGCCAATGCTGCCAAAGCATAAAAGATTCCCTAATCTGTATATCTGAGTCAACTGCCTCCATGACTATATCTGATAGGCAATAGGCACTGCTTCTCCTTTTCCTTTCTTTTTGAAAGGATTTCAATACTCTCTTAAGCTTTCATATGAAAAATGCAGAAGCAGGGCATATATCAAGGATAAAAGGATATGGTAGAAGAAAGACACCTTTCCATTTTTATTGCTAGCATTTCTTTCTTTCTTTTGTAAACTTTCTCTGTCAGAGGCAGTTCCATGAATATATTGGCAGTCCAGTTCTTTTCAACAGCTTTCATTTGAACTGATGCACGATAGATTTATATGGTCGTAGATTCTTCATGCTGAATTTATTTTTTATATTTCTATAAATCAGTGCCATTGCTATAAGAGACAGCTCCTGACAATAGACTTCCCTGTTCAGGACCAGCATTTAATGTTTTGTGTGTACTTGTGAGTTCCTCATAAAAGAACTCTACTCTATACAGTATAAGAGAAAACCAGTACTGAGTTTTCTTCTTTGTAAAAAAAAAAATCACTAGAAGGAACAATTCATGATAGAAAAATGACTAGCTCGACAGCACATAAGATTGTTTTATGAAAACATTTTAGCACTGATAACCACATCTTAGATGCAATCCACAGCTGATGGCAAGCCATCCTTGTATCTGTTCCCACTGCATGTAATTAGCTTCTAACACATATCCACGTCACGTGTTTTAAATCTTCCTTTCATCTTTCTACTGCAGTACTGATGTCTCCAGCAACGGATTCTTAAGCAAGCATTTTATGACAGATGCTCTACATAGTCATTTTATATCTGTGGCATCAATAAAGCAATAAAACTTAATTGGTTACTTCAGCACAAAGAAGCATATTTCTGACACCCTGAAGCTGCAGATTGACAGACAGGTTCACTGATGGGGAGAGGACATAAGAGAGGGTGGGTCAAAGCTGCTATTGCTTTATGAGTTACTTTTTAGGGTGCTGGCTTGGCAATCACTCTGCTGATAGATGAACCTTATCTCATTTAGTTCAGTAATGTTGGCACAACTGTGATGTGCCCAGCTAGAACAGTGCAGCTGAGTGCAGCTGGGTCAGAGCTTCTGAGGTTTAGGTTCTCCCTGGCCACAGACCCCCAGAAAAACTTTTAAGCTCTTGAGCTCATTAAGAAATTTGCTAATATAGACGAGTCAGTGGGACTTCTGTCCTAAAGTGCAGAATGCTGTAGGTGATGGTAAGCAGCAGATAATTGTAATGGTGAACCCAAAGCCCCCAAGCATGTTGATTCTGGTTTTTTGATGAAGGTACAAGCCTTCTACAGTTCTCTATAAAGGGTCTGTGCTCCTCCATGTAATGATCATGTTCATACAGAACAGCAGTCCTGGCTGTTCAACAAATATGACAAAGATGGTTACACGCAAAAATAGCGTTCAAGGCATGAGCTGACCTACTCCAGATCGTGAAGCAGCATTGTGCTTATACTTCTGTAATACTTGAAAAAATTTTGTTCTATAATTTTTTACATGGCAGTACAGGTGTCTTCTAAATGATACTAAAGTAAAAGTCCTGCTCTAATTTTGCAAATATCCCTAGCATGCTTTCTGATTAAAACCAAACCAAAGCAAACCAAACCCAGGAAATTTACTTTCTGAATGATGGAAGGAAATGAGCCTTTCAATGAATGTATGTCATCCTATCCTCAGTTTTTTTTCTTATGTTAATAAATTACCAGGATTTTATTATTTCCTGTTCATTTCTAGAGAAAGAAGATGAAAAAGAAAATGTGGATAGAACCAAGCTGATTGGAAAGTTTAATGCACAGAGACTTATGACTACTGTTTATGGCTATTTCTTGTCTCCAGTAATCAGCTAACTTAAGTCATGTATTATTCAGCAATGTTACTTGGGTTTTGATAGGTTTTCTGCAAAGGTTGAGGTTGAAGGTAGGATTTTCACACTACGTTAGCACATATCATGTTGCTGCTGAATATAGATTCTTTTTTTGGCAAACTGCAGCTAGGAAAATTGCTCACATGGTCCTGAACTTCTATGACACTTAACTCCATCTCTGACCTCAAGCATCACCTGTTTTTACAACCCTTTCACTACTTTTGTTTATTGAAGGGTGCATTCAGTGCACTTGTACAATGTCAGAGTGACTGAGCTCTGGGCAAGAAGACCTGAAAAGAAACAACTGTCCTCTCTTGCTTGGCAGAGAGGATATCGTGAGCTGGAAGTGCAAAGACTCACTTCCCTGCTGCTTGCATGGGCCACAGGGACTATAGGAGAAAATTGAAGAGGAGCCCAACCATTACTGTGGTCTACCTGATTGTCTCCCTCACTTTTTTTCCCTCGTGTCTCTCCCTATCCCTTCCTCCCACCAGCCTACACTACCACTAGCTTTGAAATGGAGAGTTGGATGATAAAGCAGACCCGCAACCTTGCCGGAGCCTCTGCAAGTCCGTCGCTCTCCTGAAGGGCTCAGAAGTTCAGCAGATGTTGCCAGCACCACGGGCTTTCTGCAGCCCCTGAATGGGAATGAATTGCAGCTCTTAATTTGAAGCCCATTTTTAGTGGCAATGGCTTAAGGGTCTTTGCACCAGCTGATTTTCTTGTGTGCACCCATGTGATGTTCAGTGGAATGGCACTTTTAGAATGGTGTCTTTAGCTCTATAAACTTCTGAAAAGAAAAGTTTGCGAGGATTGCACATAAATGAGAAAGTATTAAAAAGCATGTAGATCTCTCAGTGAGAGATACAGAAACATTTTGGTCAATGGCTTATGACAGTCTGTGCTCTTACCCTGTGCCACAACATTCCCCAACAGGTGTTCTCTTCAGCTGTGTAGTTCTTCCAAAACAAAACCTTTAAAATAAGAAAGCACAGCTCAGGACTTGATTTTATTACTATGAACAGGACCGGGGGCTGTGATGTTATTCACCAACCATCTGAATAACTAGATAAAATTGATGGTTTCCTTATGGTTTGATTAGATTTTGTGTCAGTTCTTACAGTGACAGATTTAGAGAAAAGAAATAAAAAGACAATGTAATGTAAAAATCAATAATGTGGTGGGGAGGGAATGCAGACTGGGAAATTTTGCATAGAGGGTAACATTTTATTGAAATGTTTAATTTCTTCTTTTATCCTTTTATATTTATTAACATTTAAACAGACTTCTAGGGATTTTTATCTTTTATAATGACTACAGCCCTTTTGCTGAGCTCATTTCCATTACACAATGTTATTTCAGCTGCTAGGCAAGAAGATAATGTGCTCTTCATTAAAAATAGCAAGGAAGAGAAGAGTAGCACACCCCCCCCCTTAACAAGCATTTCTTGTCCCTTATCTTTTTTTCTTTCTCTCTCTTTCTTTTTTTTCCTCCTTAACATGCAGCTCAGATCTTTTGTCTGTGGAGAAGTTTGATTATGCCTTAATCCAAATGGCCAGTTCAATCTATTTTAATCCAATTAACCAATTCAAACTATGCTGGGTGTCATAATCCATTTCTTAATCCAATTAGCTGTTGTCGTTCTGACTGCGGGTGAGGACTTTGCAGAGTGGAGGCTGTTGTTTGTTTTCAGTTTCAGAATGCAACATGATGTTGCAAGCTAGTTCAGACTGCTTCCCTGGTAGCCCAAACAAGGAATGAAAGTGAGAGATGTCAGCAGTATTTGCATCCTTCCTGGGTTTGATCTATTTTATCAATAATTAAAGTGAGTAGGACTTGATTCTCATGATCAAATTGGATTTGTCTCTTTGATATTTTCTTTTCATGAAACTGAATTTAAATATACTGCTTGCTGGAGCCAGGCAAAAATGACTTGTAAATTTAGCTGGTTTAGCTTGGGGTGCTCAGCTTGAGATGGTTCAAGGCTTCTCTGTATTTTATGAAAATCAGGTCCCTTTTAAGGAAATGCAGAGTGACTCTCTCAGTTCCATGATCAGTCGTGAAAATCTTGCCCTTTGTATTTTGCCTTTTCAAGCTAATAGGCTCAGCAGTTTACCCAGGGAAGTGCAAGCTTGGATCTCTTTTGAAACATTCCAAATACTTTCCTGTCTGACTAAGCCTGAATATTTATGAACATATATTGTAATTTCAGCATTATAATCAATTCTCATTGAGTACTAACTTTACGAGTAATATTTAATTTTTGCTTTTACCCAACATGGAAGAAATACAGAGATTTTCAGAGTTCACATATTGGGGAGCTACTGACTGCATGATCTATAATCAAAAATATCATAGTGGACACAGTCTTTCCAGGGCTTGCTTTGTTAAAGTCCTATTCAGCTTTAAGGCAACTACACTATCCAGTTTGATTTTCCTTTAGACAAATTGTACAATCAGATCTGAAAAGAACTTGAAGTTCTTTTCTATGGAAAGTCAGAGGAAGGGTTAAGTTGCTTTTGGGCTGTTAAAAACTCTCCTCCACATACTAAATCTATGGTGTAAATCTGTACTTGAAACATGAACCAAAAACTGCTGAACTGTACACCTCAACAATATATGCTTCTTTTACAAATATTTCCCTGATTCTGGCATCAAAGGATATATGCCTTAACTTTGCTACAGTGATATTTTAAAGATAAATTTGAATCTTCTTTTTTCCCCAGCTTGAGAATCGCAATATTTTATATATAAATTATGTATATTCCACAGTAAAAAAACCAAACCAAAACAAACCAACAAACGCCAAAAAACAAACAAAAAAAAACTATAGCAAAGAAAAAAGAGATTAATGTAGCAGGCAAAACAAAAATTACCTCTTAGAATTTCAACAAGCAGGTTGCTTTCCTATCTTATTGTCATACTTTCTATAGTTTTGACATTGACGTTTTTTCATCATGAGTCTAAATCACATAGAAGGGCTGGAGACATGGAACATTTAATCACACAAAGCTGGTCGTGAGATTGGTGAGATTTGTGAACACAGGGGAAAACATTACATGAAATCATCAATTTACAAATAAAAATAGACTGTTTTCACCAATTTTTTTTATGTTAATGGAGAATTGATTAGGTGCTAGATCTATTTGGCATCTAAATCAGGAATTCTCCGAGGAGCTGAAGACAACAGCATTCTGGGCACCTCCATGGATCTTGAACAGTGCTCATGTTTCTTCAGGATCATACCATTGGTCTGTGAGGATAATGGAGACTTGCTGAAGTGACAAGTGGAGTTCAGCTCCAGATTCAGAGTCATAAATTACATGAATGCCTAGATATCTATGGGCTGTGGATCTGCATCTGCCTGTAGACTGGCCTCAACATACATGGCAGAGATAATTACAAAGGCTGTTGGACAGAATCATAACGTGCAAGTAAGAATTTGAAGCCCATAAAGGGAATGTGTCTTTTGGCCATTGCTTTGTGGTGATGTTTACATGAAAATCTTCCATTTCCTTCAGATCATACAATGTCCTTCTGCATTGCTGAAGCTTCATAAACAAGTTATTTTCAAGAAGAATGTGCAAGGACACAGTAATGGAGGTTAGCTGCAGCTATGAATTTTATGAACAGTTTGATGGAAACCACATTAAATGGCAACATCAACCCACAAATCAGCTTTGCAATGCTCTTACTCCAATCTGGTGTTGAGGGTAATTCACAGTGAATTTGCTTTTCATGGCCACCATTTCATGCAGTGTCATTTATCAGCACACCAGGCACTTGTGCTGCAGGAAACACTGGCATTACGTTATAGCAGTGCTAACAACTAACATTTTTACAATGCTGCTCATGTTAGCAAAGTAAGTACTGTAAATAACATCACAAAGACTACAGTAATTGCCCTTTTTGTAATGTGCCTGTTCACTGTGCTATCACCCAAGTCATAAAGCTGTCACATCCTCTCCATGCATTGTCTTAGAACAGTAGCACAGTTCTTCTCAGACCAAAATGGATCAAAACAGAGCTAAAGGTGATCCACAAGCACAGGAGGAGCTGGATGGTACAAGGAAGAAAGAGTTCCCTTATTAACAGGAAAAAGAAAATTCTCCCTTGAGAATTATTCCTGGAAGAGGTATACTAGGAAAAGTAAAGATGAGGGCTCTTAGAATGTAAAATATTAGGTAAAACAAAACACAGAGCTTTGGGATTTTTTCCTTATTTTGACAAAGCAATAGTATCCCAGAATCCTGTGGCTCCTGTAGTCTGAATGAATGTAGTCCTTTTTGGGTCATTCACTGTAGCCTGGTTTGCAGTTCTCCCAGGCAGAGCCTGATTCTCAGATAGGGTTGGACCCTGATGTTCTGTTTTTCCTGCAGTGTGCCAAGGTCCTTCCTGTACTGGGAACTCCAGAGCTGCATTCAGAATTCCAGGTAGGATCTCACTAGAGCAGAATAGGGGGGCAGAATCAACTCCCTCAAAGTGCTGTTCACACAAAAAGCTGACTGAAAGCCTTCTAGAAGTGTAATTTATTTAGAAATAAAGGATCAAAGAAAACATTAAACATTTAAACCACTAAATGTGGCATATATTCATATGAAGCTTTTCCCTACAGCTTGCTGTGCTCTTGTTCTGGCAAGGCACCAACATCTTAGACTTTTTCTGTAGAATTGGTTTCTTTCTTCCTCTGCTTAACCTTTCAGTCTGTTTCCCTAGCCCTGTTCTGAGGAGGATCCTCTTTTCTTCTCTGGAGTCCTTTAACTACTCATTACCCTTTATGTTTTCAAGTTCTGAACTTGGAAAAATAAACATATATCTTATTAGTAGATGGGGTGCCATGTACTTGAGGTTAATAACTTTGCCCATTATTTTTGAAGAGCTGGCATAAGTATTTCTTCTGAGAAGCCAAGTGTTGCTTCCTAATTAGTTTTCTATGCATCCACTGTAATTTAAATCAATATACTTACAAAGGAAATTCCTGGACTCAGTAGAATATGTAAAGCTTTCATTGTAATGCTACTAAAAGTAGTCACATTTTTTGATTCTAAGAAATGAGATCAAAATAAGTGCACTTCAGCAGTAAACAATGAAGGGTTTTTTGATTTTTTTAATCATTTGAAGGCAGCATTGTATCCCTCTCTTGGGCAAAGAGAAGTTGATGATCTTGCCACAGTCCCTTGCTGTGGAATAGAGCCCCTTTGCACTGTCAATAGAAATATGTGTGTTTGGATCCAGAGGCCCCACATTTCAGTCTTACCATTGATAGTTTATCTTTGCTTGCAGTGCTACAGCTTACTCCTTCCATGCCTCAAGATGCATATAGGGAGAATCTTTTAAGTTTCAGAGCAAACAAAACTGAACAATATTTGTTTTAAAATCTTTATTTCTTATGAAAATAATAAAAAAAGTCCACATGGGATTTTTCTTTATAAGAATAGCACTGGAAAGAACCACGTACTTCACCACTTCACATATAGCAGCATACTAAATGTCTAGGTTAGAAAAATCTCCAAGACACCTACTAGGACATCACTACAGGATATCTAAGAGGTGTCTAGACCACAAAACTCCCCTGAAATTCAACACATTACCTGAATAGAAAAAAACAAACCCCTTAATTATAAAATATCTGAGAAAGAGCACAAAAAAGAGGAGGAAAACCTCTAATATCAAGGAACTATTGAATTCCTGCAATTTGCATTCTTTATATAATTTTTAGAGAGCCTGAGTTTGGTGGAAAGAAGTAGCATGAAAAATAGTCATGTTGTTGTTTAATAAGAATTTTTAGCCCAAACATTCTCCAGAAGAGTTATATGCCAATATTGCAACACTTTGAGCTTGATTAAGGTGTCTAAACATTAATGTCTAGGTTTCTTCAGAAGCCTTGGGGTATAAAAAACATAAATGGGCTCTGCACATATGGCAGAAGCATAGATGAAACCAGGAAATGCTTCTCAACCAGCGGCTGGAGGATATGTAGGACACTTCAAATAACATATAATAGATATTAAGTTACACTTAGGATAATTATATCCTATATATATATATATAGCATACCAGGTATAATTGAAAAATGTAATCGAGTCCTTTATGTCCTGCTATACCTGTTGGTAAAATAAGGGAAACAAAAAAATATACTGAATATGAAAGAAATATATATCTCTATAGGCCCATGGCTGGAACAAGTGGAATAAGTTCCTCAGATTTCAAACAAAACTAAGTCAGCCTCTAACATGGTTGAACAAATAGTAAGTAGCATAAGTGGTTCTCTAGCCTTGTTCAGCCGTACAGAATGTCCACATCAAAACTGGTTTTCTACACTTCTCTCTGTTTAAAATTAAATTTTTTTACCATGATTTTATTTAGCCAATGAAATATGCTTTTAGCAGTGTAATTTTGTTGTGTGAAATTAATGCTGGATATTCAGAATTTAAACTTCTCTGTGATGTTGGTGAGATCTAAGTGTTGGATGACCAAGCAAGTGTAGAAAAGTCAACTAAGCTATTAATATTTCTGGCAAAGATCAGACGGAGTAAATACAATAGAGAAGACTGGAGAATTTGAGCAGCTTTTTCTTGCTTTCAGCTGCAAAGTGTTTTCAGAGACATGGTATTATGAATAGCTTTGAATAGAAGGCTGCTTCATAAAATAGCATGAAGATGTTGCCCAAGCAGTTGCAATCACCATTAAGTCTGAAACAACTCTCCAGGTAGTTTAATTTAACTTTCTGAGATCTGTGGATGGGCTTGACATGGTGTGTATTGCTGAAAACTAAAACCTGAGCTGGCTCTTTTTCCCCTTTAGCAAACGGACTACATGCATAAATACAGTACATGATACACGCTCTTAAAAGGGCTGTGGTTAGGAGGGGAAAAAAATATAATAAAAGAAAAGAAAATCTGCATATTCCTGTCCTGGTGGATGCACTCTGGGCCTGGTGGAAGCCTCTGAAGGAGGAAAGACAAGGCAATTCCTTCAGGAAAAGAGCCCAAAGAAAGATCTGACAAAATCTTCTGAATATGAAGTGGGGATACAGGCTGAAGATATGTCCAAAATAGCAGCCTTGGGAATTGAATTGTTTTGAATGCAATATTAAGATCTTAGCCCAGTGCCTGGCGTGGTTTGATAGTTAGGAGGAGCCAGACACTGTTCCAAATAAGCGGTTTGCATGTGGAAAGTTTGCAATTTAGAGACCAGCAGAAATGAGCAGAGCTGGGGTAGATCACAAGAAATGCTGAGTTCAGGCAGGCTGGGGATCCATCTTGTACAGTTTGTGGAACGGTCTCTTTTATGTTGATTCAACAAAGACAAGTTGACAAGGGATAAAAACTGATAAAAAGAAAGTAGCTATTACACCTTTCACAGAATGTGTGAGAGCTTGGGGTAGAGAGAGAAGAGTATATATGATTATGCCTCTGCTTGTTTAATGAAAAATCCACAGAGTATAATAAACCTCATTTCCATGAAATTAGCATACGGGTAAGGCTTTGTAAGATCTAAGAAAGGCACTTTGTTTGAACACATAGGGTATCAAAATTCTCATTTTAAATCTTTAATTAACTTTTCCCCCTCTTCATTATCAATCACTTATTTCAACTATTCATAGCCTCAGTAAGCTTCCTCTGGTGGCTAAGAGATAAGACATTTAAGAAATAAAAAGTCAAAGTCTGTGTTGCTTTTATTTGTATTGCATTTGAATTTGACCAGAATGCTTTGGGGTTTTAATCAAAGATTTGAGTGAAGGGAGTACTAAAGCTGATTTGGTTATATACTTCCTGGGGATGAAGAATAGGAGTGTTCACATGTAGTCTCTGAATGAAAGCTAGATAAACACGCATAGACTGAGATTTTAATGTCATATAACACACATGAAATTTCTCTGGGTATTGTTTTAACAGATTCACATGAAATCTCTCAGGGTGTTCTATTAACAGATGCAACCTTGGAATGAGATTGAGGAAACGGGGGAAATTATTGTCATATGACTATCAGTGAATAGAAGTACTTGAAAAAAAACCCCAGTGTTTGTGTTTATTTTGGGTAACTCATGCACACTCTCTTAGCGAGTAAATATTGTAAATTTTTGTATGCAAAAAACCCCTTTTTCACTGTATCATGTTGTTAATTTCCTTGCTCCACATCTATTACAACTTACAAGTCTGATTTACTAGTGTGCAGATGTAATATTTTCAGTCTTGAAAATCTTGAAGATCCCTTGGTGAACTGAACAAAATTGTAAATGTCAGAGTTACACAAGCCCAAATGTCCTGCCTTGGTAAAATCCTGGAAGATTACTGTAGTCAGATGGAGAAAAATGCAAGTACAGCAGCTGACTTCAGGGAGGCTGTGATCTATGAGGGTCAGGCATGCAAATGGAGATCTAGGATATGATGGGAAAAGTAATTCCAGGAAAAACTGAGAAGTACTATTACCAGTGTAGTATTCATCATATACTGCAATTATGCAAATAGATTAAACAGGACCAAGACATGGGCCAATCTGTGGTGCATGGCCATCCCTACTTTCAACTGCTAGTACAGCCCTTGCCTGGTTTTGGTTTAGGCCAATGAGCACTTCCCAGGCAGTGCCTGAGCACAGCTCAGGGAATAATGTGGATTGGGAACGAGTCTCAAGACGGTGCTGAAAGCCAGGGGAGTGCTTGCCTGTGCAGAAGTGAGCCATGCCATGTCAGCTAATGTCCTTCACATGCAGCTTATTTACCAATACAAATGTGGCTATCTCAGTGAAAATAATTCATTAATTTAAATTAAATGCTTCTGATTGTTACAGTCAGGAAAGTTGCATTCAGAGACCCTGCAGATAAGAGATACTTGGGATGACCAAGGAATTTCAGAATTTAGTTTACAAAAAGAGGATTAAAGGAGCTTGGCTGGTTTAACTTCACAAGAGGTTTGCCTAAAAACAATGCATATCAGAGAAGTAAAAGTTGTATTTTCAGTGAAGAATAGTATTGGTATAAGAACAAATAAATTCAGATAGTGGCCACAAACATAATTTTCACACAAGGTGAAAATTATAAGAAGTTTTTTTCTACTCTCTGCTAGAATGAATGCTCATTTGAAGCAGATTTCCATTTGGAGTAGTGGACAGAAGGTAAACATCGGGTTCAAAATGGTAAAATCACGTCTGTGATTACACAGTGAGATTGGTACTGCAAAACATGCCTGGATTAAGCTAACTGAATGAGTCCTGTCAGTTTTCAGCTCCATGGTATTGGATTTTAAAACGATTGGTCAGCATACTAATTTTTAAGGCTAATTTGTGAGGGAATATGTTGAATAATCTTCCACATTTAGACTCAAGCCATCAGTTGAAAATTTGACTACAGGAAAATTTATAGTTCTGTGTAATCATTTCGGAAATGCACTTACAACTTCTGTAAACATGATTTTTTAATTGTGCTTAACAATAAATTCTTTCCTTGTTTTAATAACTGCTGAGAATTCAGTATTCACCAAGTAAAATGCACCAATAAGTTCACAACTGGCAGTTGCTCTACACAGTCTAAAAGTATCTTTCTAAAAATCTCATCCTTTTCAGTTTTGATTTCTCACTTAACCTTTGATTGTGATCTACAATGCAGACAAATATTGTAACCACAGATTATGCATTAATGAAATGGGATGAAATGTAATTTTTAAAATAAATGTCTTTACCATGGCCTTCTCTACACTCAGGTCTAAAGCACTGTCCATGACCAGGAAGCCCAATAATTTATTTATTTTTAAATAAATAAAGGAGATTTTTAGATAGTCTCTTTAGGAGCTTGAATCTTAGGATAAACACTACAGCACTATGAGATATGCAACAAAATTGTTCTAGACTGCAGCCCAGTTGTCTTGCAGTAACTTGAATTAGGTTTTGGTAGATGACATTTAGCCTTGGCAAATTCATTAGAACATGAATTTTCAGCTCAAATTCAGATGTTCAAGAGAACATCTTTGCCTTGGAGAAAACCTCAGTTGAATCTGTTTCTTGCAAACCTGTTATTGGAATGGAAGGACAATTTTGGCAAAGGGATAAACGAGCACAGTTTTAAATTCAGATGAATAATCTATAGTTCTAGTCACAATTACCAAACGTGCTTATTGTTAGAAAACAGAGAGTGCAATAATCCCTTGTTTATGGAAAATTGGCACATGCAGTGTATAGCTCATGACATAATTTATAGTGTTTTCTGTGGAGTCCTGGTAATTATTACTGAACTATTCATTATTGATCTCATTTGGAATGTTAATGAATTTAAATCTAGCTTGTTGAAATGCAAAAACAGCCAAAAAAAAATCTATTGGTTTTGGGCAATCCTGTCCTCACTGAAGCCAATGGAAATGTTCCCACTAATGTCAAGAAATACTAGATCTATCTGAATGTGGCTCCATGGTTGTTTTTACGCCTGCTGTGTGACTGTTTAACTCCATGATGTCTTTAGTAGCTTGTACATGACATGGTCTGTGGCAGCAGCCCTAGGCCTGCCTCATCCATAGGTAGTACCTGAAAGAAGGCTGCAACAAAGATGGAGAGACACTATAGACAAGGGCATGTAGTGAGGGGACAAGGGGGAATGGCTTCAAACTGAAAGAGAATAGCTTTAGATTAGATACTGGAAAGAAATTCTTTAGGGTGAGGGTGGCAAGGCAATGGCACAGTTTGCCCAGACAAGTTGTGGATGCCCCATCCCTTGAAGTGTTCAAGACGAGGTTGGATGGGGCTCTGAGCAGCCTGGTCTAGTGGAAGGTGTCCCTGCCCACAGCAAAGAGGTGGAACTAGATCATCTTTCAGGTTCCTCCCAGCCCAAGCCATTCTGTGATTCTATGATTGTCAAAGCTTTAACAACGCGAACAACATGTTGATACTTTTGGTCACTGTCAGAAGGGTCTCAGTCCAGGTGCTGCAGACAATGTAACAAGGATATGGAGAATATCTCAATTTCCTAATCTCCCCCAAAATTAAAAGTGTTGGCGTTTTCTACAGCATGGTGAAGTTCAGCTGGAGCATATGAGTGAAGGCAGGCTGTAACCCCCTAAAGGGGTGGTGTACATGCACATTTTTCTGGGGGTCTGGAGAACCTGATAACTCTAGCAGCACAGTGAGAACTGGGTTTTTTTGTTTGGCTGGTTGGGATTTTTGTTTGGGTTTTTTTGGGGGGGGGTTTGTTACTGTTGTAGTTTTTAAAATTTTGTTGGTTTTGTTAGTATCATCCTTGGATGCATAAGGAGAAAGTTTTAACTAAGGGTCCTGAGGTGGTAAAATAACAGGAGCTAAGCAAAATATTGATGACTGTAATATACTGCTGTTAAATCCTGCTTTCAATTCATTGCTGTAAAGAAAATATATTTTAAAAATGATGTTCATGTTTTCAATAAAAGACTTACAGAAATATTTTATGGTAAAAATCCCTCCATTTATTTAGCTTGCACAAGAGGTATTTAAGAGGCAATTAATTACAAATACAAAGAGCCTCCACAGGGATAGGGTATCAGTTAGTAGGAGACTGTTTGACCCTGCAGTCACAGACAGTAAAATGTACTCTAAACAGATGAAAATTAAAGGTAAAGTAATTTAGGCTGAAAATAATGTTCATATTTTAAAATCAAGAATGTGCTTAACTATCAGGGCAGCTTGCCAGTGGACATGTAGATTTTTTCTTTCTTCATGTTGTCAAGTAAGGTGGCACATGTCCAAACACACATGCTAATTCAAGTTGCATATAGCTGGCACTGAACATGGAAATTACTGAATGAGGTTTTATGGATTGTTTTACTCAGAATGACAGATCCTGTTGTGCTTTTTGCCCTTAACTGTAATACTCTGAGAATAAGCTTTTTTCGTAATCTGACTGATAACATTAGTCATATTTAGATCATTTGTCATAACGATCATCATACTTTTATAGCTTCGTAATAACATAATTTGCCAAACAGAAAAAAAAAAGGTAAGTAGCAAGAATTGTCTTTCCTTCTCATTTTCTTTGTTACTCTGGGCTCAGCACTAAAGTATTCATATATTTTCCAGTGCAGTGAAAAACGTGGCTGTCAGCCTTTGAACATCTGTTCTGAGCAGTTTATTTTTATATTCTCTCTGCACCAGGGAAAGTGTGTTCAGTGTCTTGTTTAGTTAAGTAATTTTTTTTCCAGTGGAAAGGGGGAGAAAGTGGAAGTTTCTTAGTGAGGAGGTGTTTTGAGGGCTTTTTGATTCTCTCTTAGCATTCGTGTTTCTTACCACTGGTGTAATGAATAGTTTGAGGCTTATGAATAAATCAGTTAGGTTTATAAAAGACTAGACTTTGGCCCTAAATTCCACCACCTCTGCTTGCTCCCTTCCCAAGAAAACTTGACTCTGACACAGAATTGCCTGCATAATAAATTGTGACCAGGTATGAGCGGGGTACCTCAGATCAGATGGGATATATTAGATCAAAGAAACTTTGCAGAAAAGGAGCTGTGGGCAAGAAGTTGAACATAAGTCAAGGGTGAGCATTGCAGAACTTAAGGCTGACAGTGTATGAGCTGCACTAGAAAGAACACAGCCAGCCAGTCCAGGGAGGTGATTATTCTCTGTTATCTATCCAGCATTTATGAGGTTGCACCTGAATTACTATGTCTAGTTTGGGGCTGCCTATCATAAGATGCTGAAGGAGCAAGAGGGTGAGGAGGCTGGGTTTGACCCACTTAGAGAAAACTATGGGGAAAATGTCACTGCGCTCTGTTTAGCTAAACTCTTTGGGTGGGTACAGAGAAGGTGGAGTCAAATTTCTCAGAGGCTTATACAATGGAAGGATGAGACTCAGCAGTTAAAAATTGCAAAAAGTACTGTCTAGTGATAAGAAAAAAAAATCACCATGAGGGTGATCAAAGACTCAACTAAATAGCACAGAAGGGTTTTGCAATATCTGTCCTCGGAGAGACACAAAATTTGACTGGACAAGAGCTGAGCAATGGACCTAAACTTGACTTGAAGCTTTGACTTGAAGTTGCGCTAGATGACTTCTCAGGTATCTTCCAGCTTAAACCCTTCTACAAATGTAAATACAACAATGTCCAAACATAATAATAAGGCTTTTGAATCACAAGCTGCAGTCTTTACAGGGTAGGAGCATGTATAGAAGCAGCTTGGACTGGCCCACAATATGTCATTTAGATATAGTTGTAGGCAAGGGGTAGGGAGTGCATTATATTAGAGAAAACTAGTTTTCATCATAAAACTTTATGAAGATCTTTTCATTCTTGACCTTCAGCTATGGTGTATCTGGAAGAAAGGAATCAGGACCTTGAACTTCTTTAGGTAGTCTATGGAAAGGTAAGAAAAAGCCTGGTGAACATATCTGATATGTTTCCTGTAGACTGCACTGTTGAAATGAGATGTAGCCTTCTCTAGCAGCTGAATTTCTGTAAGCACTGAAACAGTATGACCATTTATATTGAACGCTGAATCACTGCAGTCTAAATAAGAAATGACAAAAGCATGAATAACCAAGGCCAGGTCACTGCCTTCCAGGAAATACTCTTTTAGCCAGCTGGAAAGAAAGCTTTTTACTGATGGTTGCTGTTATGTAAGCCCTGAGAATCAGTGAATAATTTCATGTGCTTGAAAAGATTTAAGGCCAGAGTGAGCCATCAGATCAAGTATTTTGAACTGCTACTGGCAGTTTTCCTCACATAATTTCTTTGGGTATTTTAGTTTGATTTGTTGGTTTGTTTTTTTTTTTTTCAGAATGGCATCAGATATTCAGAAAATATTAGGAAAAGTATTTAAAAAATCCATCACAGTGGTCAGCTTGTTACCCATCCTCATTTTTATCATCCACTCTTCAACCTCAAATTTCAATTTGCCTAACTTTAGCTTTACAACACCTATTCTTTTATACTTTTCTTTGTGACGATTAAGAACCTGGTAATATTCGTAATTGCCTTTTAAAGGTACTTCCCTCAAGTCTTTTCTCAATCTTCTTTCTTTAAATTTTTCAATAGGTGACTATTTCTACAGTTCTCAAACAATTTCATAGCTTTTTTGAACACTCTTCAACTTTAAAAATCCTTTGATTATGAATATGAGATTGTCTCCTCTACTAATTGTATCAACTACCAGTTTTACTCCACACACTGCATTTGCAGAGTTTAAATATCTCACTCACAGAAGTCAAGTGTTCATAATTTCCATTTTTTCACAAGTCATGCCATCTATTTATGATAACATTTTAAGGGGAATTTGCATTGGATTGTTAATCTCAAATATTTTCTGTCTCACTAGATAGCAGGTTGGAGCCCCTTATTCTGTGAGTTGCTTTATGACTTTGATTTCTATTGAAAAAAAAAAGAAAATAGTTATGAAGGCAATTCCCCAAGAAATTCAGTTAGCTCTAACTTTAGCATCCTGCCCATTTCATTTACTGAAATTCGACAAAATACATGGAAATTTTCAAGGTATTTTTATAACCAACTATTTCACAGTACATTTCAGAGCTTTACTGAAGAGGATCATTAATGCCCTCCATACTCCAGGTGGAGCCTTGGTGAAAAAAAAGGCCTTTGGTAGCTATAGCTTGTCAGCAACTGTGCACTGACACTTGTCAACAATTAATTCTAAATTAATGAAATATTAATTAATTTATCAGGTGTTACTGCTGTCATTTTGCATGATGTTAATATTTTGACGGAATGACATACACTCCAAAATGGCTACAAAATCTAAGTGAGCGCTGCTCTGGTGTGATGGGGTGAGGACCTCCTTAATCCAGCACTGAACAAGCTGGCTTCAGGGGAAAAAAGCAGAATGGTGTTGTACCTTGGCTGGTTAGTCTTTCTGAGAGGGAAGCTGATCAGCATGGATGTGGAGCTGTACAGATACATTTATGCAACTCTGGTACTGGAGTGTGTTAAGATGGGGCGTTATCGACTCACTGGCAATCAGGGCAAGGATGTAATCTCTGCACATGGCCTTTATCAACCAAAATGTTAATACTATCAAAGTTAGATAAATTGGAATGAGTGATTTTTTTCACACAGTCAGTTTAGTTTGTTAAATCCTCAGTCAGATATTTTAGGTTTTCTGCTGAGACTTAAGACCAACCAGCTTTTAGTTATATCACTCTTCTTTATTATTTGTAATATTGACATTGCCTTAGCTATTTTGAGGCTTCCTAGCATTTTCTGAATGTAGGTGTGAATATATATATATGCAATCTTTATTATAATTTAATATCAATGAGCCACAAATTTCCTTAACCACCATTTTTATGACCCTCTGATGCAAATGTTTTAGGCCTCCTGATTCAAAAATGCTTATCCTAAGTAGATGTTGTCTAACTTCTTCCTAAGGCTTATTAATAGCCTAGAAATTGCCTCCCTGTCCTCATATGGTATGAATGCAGCACTCTGCTTCTTTCCAAATATAGAGACACAGTATTTATTAAAAACTTCTGTTCTTTCATGCCATCATTGACAATTTTACAGTCTGCTTTTCTTAATAGAACTTTCTATTATTTCTTTTGTTCCCAATACACTTTCAATGTTTTTTTAGAATGTCTTTAATTCTGATAGTCTGTGTAACTGCTGCTCTAAACTACTTTTGGCAATTCATAGCTCCTATTTTGCTCATGATTTCACATTTTTTCCACATATTTTCCTTAAAATGTTGTGCTTTTGTCCTTGCCAGTGAATGAAGACAAGATTCTAGCTAAGGTTATTCCCATTCTTAACAGTGACACTTGGAAACTTGAGAGGTTTTTATTAATTTCTTTGCCTGTCAACATTTTTCCTTCTAATCAGTATTTTAATTAGTTTTCTTCAGATTTTGAATATAAACTAGTTTGGAGTATTATGCATTTTCTTTAAATATCTATGTTTGGGTCACTGTTTGGTCTTATTGAACCTGAGTTCATGATCCGCTGTTTCTAGGCAACTGCTAACTCCCAATACCATGGTTATTCTGCTTTATCTGGCACAATTAAGTCCAAAATTATCTTCCTTTTCTTTTGCTGTAATTCCTTTTGCATTATAAAATCCTCGTGCTTATTTCTATGGATTCTTTAAAAGTTTTACTACCAGCTATATGAGATCACCAGTCTGCATTTCTCAAATTCAAGTTCCTGTAACAGCTTGATTTTTCTTGTACATAATCAGCAGATATTTAGGAAGAAACACATTCTCGTAATTCAGAGGCCAGTTAAGTCAGTGGCAGGTTCTCTTAGTAAGATATGTTAAGTAGAACATTGATCTATGTGCTCCTATGAAACCTGGGGTTTGAATCACCAATAAAACTTAAACAGATAACAGTACTTTTAATGGAGAGTTCAGCTTCTATGATTCCATTATCCATTATACCATTATAAAACAAATTGTATGAGTTTCATGTGCCATTTATGTGATACATCTCTACAAATTGTGACAGTGCCAGTTATATCAAATTTCTTCTTCATCATTGAGTGCTTGTAATTCTCTTATGGTGTATCAATTCTTACATGGAGTCTGTAATAATCACTTCCAAACATAGTTGTTGAGTACAAACTTGTTTCCATATATGTTGCACAGAGCTGAAAATTAGGTATCTGGGTCACGTATTTTGTTCTCCATTATGCCCATCCAGCTTGCCTTAGTGCTGAAAATGTCTAAAACCAGATCATGGAAGGAATATGCTCATCATGTACATGGTCAAATGTATTTAGAGTCAAGTCTAAATATGAAAGTCTCATATTTTTCCTGCTGCCAAGATCAGGACTTTGCTTTCAAACCCAGGATTCATTGCATGTGCCTGGATTTCCCGTTTCCTTTCTGAGTGCTTCACTCTATTTCAAAATAGAGTTGTTTTGTCTTTAGTGGATGAGAATCCATACTTCTCAGTGAATTTTAACTTTTATTGGAGTAGCTTAGGTACAAACTTGTGGCTGTGAAAATAGTCTTGAAAAGCACAATTATCATTCTAGCCTATATATAGCATCTGACTCAACTTGTTGCTGAATACTGATGTGAAACATTGTGAATCTGCAATTCTAGGGTAATGTTAGCACCCTAATGAGAATTAAGGGTGCTAGCACTTCAGCAGAGAGGCCTCCATACAGGAATTCTGATAGGATTAACTGCCCATGTGGAGTGGGATGCTTGTATGCCATTAACTACTGCATCCCACCCAAACCAGTGAAATAATTGGTTGATTTCAAGAGGAGTGCGTTGAACAGCATCGAGGATTTTAGTCAGAGATCAAATCATCCACATGACTTTCTTGAAATAGTATAGCCTGTATTACATTGAATCACACAAGTAAACTTGCAGCATCCTTACTGCTACTAATGACACAGAAATCTAAAGACATCTGAAATGAAGACCCCAAACCAGTATTAACACTGAGAGAAGGTGACTTGCCACAGATAGTAATAATTTATTAAAAAGAGGAAATGGAAATCAATGGTTATGTTGCATTAAAGCACAGAAGATGGCACTGCAGACTAGATGCTTAAAATGTTCTTTCTTCTACCTTGTAGCAATCACTGATGTTATAAAAACACAAGAATATCCTATTATTTCTCATTTCTAAGCCACTGCTCATACAGACGTGAATACCTGTATTCTGTACTTTTAGTAGATGCAGTCCTGAAAGGCAGTGTCATCAGTCCTGAAACCTGTGAAGATCTGGCATGATGATTTTTGCTGCTTGTTGAAACTGAACAGCTATAAATACTTGTGAGATAGTAGCTCATTTAAATAAATTTTATACAAATGTTCTTATGATATGCATTAATAATTTTTTCACTGTCCAGATCAATCTGAAAATGACTACAGTTTGTTTTAGCTGGATGACTTTTTTCTACAGAAAAATGACCAAAGGCTTCTTTGGAAATTAAAATCTGCTTCAGCAATATTATTGATAAATATTAATCTACAATAAGTTGCTATTGAACCCTAGAATGAAAGCTGATTCTTTAATAGGATATTAAAAGTTAATTTCCTGAGGGCATGGAGGAAGAAGTTTACACAATCATCAAATGGAGAAATTATAAAATCACCACATGGAACCCCTCTAATGATAGATGTAGTGCATTTGTGTGAAATGGCTTGATTAAAACAACCTCTGAAGTTCAATGAACATAAGATTTAAATCCTGTCTTTTCTGCTGGCCATTTGACTAAAAGAGTCCTTGAATTGAATACTGATGATGATAGGGAGCACTTTTAAAAATATAAATCCTCATTCTGTGAGAGGTAGGTGTATAAATGTGCATAATATAAAGATAGGAAAGGTTGAGGAGTGTGATGGTATTGGATCCTCGTCTTGCTGCCCTGAACTGATTTTGCTGTGGTATAAAAACTCTTGAACTCTCAGCTTACCCTGGTGAAAAACCAATGATGACAATTACAGGGAAAGGAGTAATTCTCTATTTTTTTAATACATTCCAATCTTCTGTAAATGTCATAATATAGAAAAAAAATGGCAAGAATGCCTTAGTGTCATCAGCCCCTTGTAGATTTCCCCTCCATCAGCATGACTTGTGTTCCTTTGGCAGAGAGGAGAACATGTTTTTATTCTCTCAAAGGGTGCTTTTTCACACTCCACCTATAGCACTTGCACTCTCTGTTTCCCCCTGACATGCACTCCTCTGCCACCCTCCATCTGTGCAACCAGCACCCACAGCCTGGAGTTCCCTACTGTTGTGCCAGTTCTTTGGCATGGCCATGCTGACTTCACTGTTCAGCAATGTAGGCAGTAGTCACACCACTTAAAGTTCACCTCCTTTTTCATGATTAATGCCTTTTGTCCTGAAGATCACAGGTCTCACTTTCTCAGTTGGAAGATGGATGCCACAAGCATCGCTAGGTAATGGAAATCAAAGCTGCTCTCAAAAGCCTCTCTGAAAGGTGAGATGAAGAGGCTGAGAACCTAAACAGTGATCTGAGGCATTTCCAAGGCAATAATAAAACCCGGGAGAAAGCAAATGCACAAAAGTTGTACAAGTACTTGACACCCTCCTTTTTCCATTACTGAAAGTCTGCTCATTTTCTGCATGAGGTGGTGTATTTATTGCTAACTATCTGTCAGACTGCAGCATAAAAATATCAGCCATAATTACATTCATGCTACCAGCCTTGACATTAAAGTTAATCTGAAAAACACTCATTTTCCTATACTACTTTATGTAACCAGGACTCAGATGCAGCGATGGTTCACTGTCAGGTTTTATTCTACTGTGTTTCAGTGCAGAGAGTTACTTGACAGCTGTGAAAATGTTGGCTTGCCCTTTGTCTTACAAAGGGAAGTATTAGAAGAGCCTGACATTTGTCAAATGAAACTCTTATCGGTGTGACCTATTTTTAGGTACCCTTTGAAACCTTATGATAAGTACCTGAAACTAATGATCCTTCTGTTTCAGGAGAGAACATTTAGGAATGGCTTATTAGAAGAGATAGACACAGGGCTAGAGAGACCCTGGCAATGTGTTAAGTTGTAAGCTTAAGATTCTATAAATTTGTTTAATTTTTAGGAACAATTTTAGAAAACCAAAAAGATGCTCTAGACTGGTTGTAGACCGGTCAGGTTGTAGACTGAGAACTGAGTGAGTGGGGAAAATCTTGCCCCACAGCTCAGTTTAGGTAAGCTTCTTGATGAATTTAAATTGATCTTCAATAGAAAGAATTCATTATTTTAATTATACAAATATTTGACTGCAGATAGACAACTCCTAGATTTCGGGAACCTGTCGATTAGGCAGGGATCCAGTAGAGTGTTTCACAGAATACCTCTGAGGGGGAGGGTCATATAAGTTATCATAGCAATTCAATTATAAGCGTATTATAAAGATATATATAGAATAGTAAGCAAGTATAGAATAAAAGCAAGCAGGGTGCTCCCTTCGTACAGTTTTACTTCCTCTCAAGGGAATGTTCGTCCTCACAAAAATCCACTAATTTGATTTGAAGAGGCTGCACAAAGTCACCTGAGTGTCACCTTGGAGTTTATAGGTAAACCTGTAATTTACAAAGTATGAGAAATGGGACTACGAAGAGTAATAATTGTCCATAAATTGAAGAAAAACTGAAGTGTCTCACATTTGCAAAGAGTATGATTTGTGATTTTCTCCATCCACCACAAGGCAGATGGCAACAACTTCCAAAATATCTAGGTACACATCCTGACAGCGGATGAGCAGAGACAGATCAAAGGTAACAAGTTCACTATGAAATGGTTCAAAGTTTCTCAGCTATTCAGGTAAGATTCAGATCTGATGTTTAGGATGAGAAAATAGTTTTCTAGGGAGGAATAAATTTATGGGATAGTTACTGAAATTTTGGAGGAAGTGTATAGGAAGGCAATGGATGGAGACACTTGGCTTCATATAGCTGAGGGTTGTCGAAATGTAGGGGAAGGGCTGGTGTTATGGTTACGACAGAGTAAAAGGTCCTGCTCAGTGGGAGCGAGAAGGATCCCCAAAGAAAGGGTTAATTGCAAAATAGGAATTCTCCCTGGAGAAGGTTGTCATCTGGGCCACTGACAGGAACCTGTGGCAAAAGCCATGGCTTAGTTTTAGAGCTAAGGTTAGAAGACAGGCAAAGCCTAGAGACCCAGCTGAAGTGTGGTTGGAAAGCAGTTCCATAGGAAGGGGTAGGCTGCAGATCTTGCAGTAAATCCCTTCTATGAGTTTCCCAGCTTTACCATACTCTCCCTGGAACCAGGAATCATTTTCTCCTCTATTTCTTCCTTCTTCCTTCAGCCATTCTTATTCACCTTCTGTGTTTCCTGGGCTTTTAGAGGGCAGAGTATGGGGTGGTGGTTGCTGATGCTCCCTATTGCTTTTCACAACCCTACTGTCATCCTGGTTACTCCAACTCATCTTGCTGCAATAACAGCAAGAATGGAGAACATTAAGGAGGAAGAAGGCTAGAACATCCTGCCTTTCTTTCTTTTCCTAGACAGTTTCTACTTAGCTGTCTAGTTTGTCTGTGCCTTGAGACAGCTCCCTTCTAGTCAGTTCAGACTGAGAAGTAAAATGTAGAAATAGCTGAGCTTGTTTTCAGCCAGTCATTGGAAGAAGTCTGAGCATGGCAGTAAGGAGTCCCTGTGGGCCAATTTTTTCCTGTATTTCAGATACTTGCTGTGTCTGAAAGATTGCAGCATCAAATGAACCTTCTTGTAGATGTATTCATTTTCGGTTGTTCAAACTGTGATCCATACTCAGCGTGATCATACTTACACCAGGTCTATTTGCAATCTCAATTTAAAACACAAATTTATCAGCAAATTATGTCACATGCAAGTTCAAAGTAAGATTTGATCACAATTAATTCACAAAGTAGGGGCATCACCTCTCCTAGCTGTGATATGATATGGTTTATGCCATCAATATATATCTGAGATTAATGAGTCAAATCATAGAGCATAGAAAAGTCATTTGTCACCCCAGATGGCAATTTAATCAGTTGGAAAACTGACCAAGTGAACTTCCAGCATATGGAGGCCTTATTAGAATGATTTTCAAAGTATTGCCTGAGGTTACAGAGTTTTAAATAAAACTTTTTTTCAGCCAGGCAATCTATTTAGGTTCCTTTGTGGATGCAGAAGGTACTTATTCTACTACAGACAAGCTGGATGTAATAATATAAGCTCCTATGCCAGTCAATGTGCTAAGCTTAAAATAATTTTTTTCTCTCTTAACGTAAAATACTGAGTTTGTAACAACTTGAAATTTATTATTGTTTGCCTTTCAACAAATAGGCTACTGAAAATTCCAACAGAAGATTGCTTTGGAAAGTTTTCAGTTGCTATCAGTTTGACTAAACAGTAAATGACACTCCTGAAAATGACCCAGGTTATCCAGGGTGCTTAATTTCTACAAAGGAAGAATTGTAGTCCCTTCAGCTGGGTCAGCTGGTTACATTTGGCTTACTCTGCAGGTAGAACAGAGTCCTGTCCCCAAACAGTATTTGCTCAGATGAAATCATCTCCCATGTGGAGAGATGGCATCCATTCCATTCCACTTTGGCTATTACTACTGGTAGGACTGCTAGATTCTCAGAAACTGGGAGCATAGCTGATTTTAAATGACAATTATACAGTCATAATGATATCGCAATCCTCATAAGTATCTCAGAAAAGTCTAGCTCAAAATTTGTCAGTCTCTTGAATTATTTCCCATTTAAAAATAAGTAAAAGAAAGTTACACTGGAAACTTTTAAAAACCTATTTTTATAAAGGTTGTCAATTAATAGAAAATATTCACATAGTGTTAATTAGGGGTCTTCCTAGCACCAGAATAACTCTGAAGTGGAATCTGAATCTCCTGTTCCAAGTGCTAAGATTGCAACAATATGAACCTCCTCAGCTTCCAAGGCTGTAGTTCAGGGAGTTGTGGTCTCATTTTCAATACTTTCATACCTTCTAACAATGGTTTGTTTTTTTTTTTTTCTGCAGAGTATTTCAATTAAATTGTTAGTATTTTAAGCCATGGTTATTGTGCTGGATTCTAGATTAATTTCACTGAAGTGAGAGTAGTGTGAGATGAAAATTAACAGAAATAACATATGTGGCTGGATAGTCATTTTGACAACTGGGTTGGAAACAAAAACACTGATCACAAGAAGTTGTGAGGATGATCTGCTATGTTTTTGGTTTTTTAATGCACTGGCTTTGTAGCTCCTCTAGGATAGTTAAGTTTAAAATGACAAATGGACAGGACTGTAGTACAATTTTGTACTTTACTCAAATGACAGTACAGTCACTAACACAAAGGTCTGATTACCTTGCAAGAGAGACTGACTGTATTGCCTGAGGAAAGAATGCCATTCACTTAATCATGGGCAGCAATTCCTATCGCTTCTAAATGTTCCTGGCCATCCTTCCAGGCTCAAACAGAACTACCGCAGATCTGTCTGCACAGATAATGGGGTACTATGCTATATGAACCGTTAGTGATTTATGAGCCATTTCAAGTTAGGATGGCCCAGGCTGTCAGTGAGTGCTGCTGCCACCACTGGTAAACGAAACCAGTTGCTAATAGTGCTTTTATTCATTAAAAAAAAAAAAAAAAAAAAANGGGAAATCCTAGGCTACAGACTACTCTAAGATAAGAGGAGATGAGCACTGCACAGTACTTTATGATGTTCAAAAGTTTTAATTTATACAGCATTACATTGTGATGCCTGGCTTTGGCCCATGTTATAACATGGATTAAACTGGCTTTACATGTTACCTACATCACATTCTGCCTGAGGGCTGACTCGTGTGTGTGTCAGTCACCTGTATAGCCTACATTAAATTGGATGTACATGTACTACAAATTCATATTGCTTAACCAGCCTTAGAGAACAAAGATTTCATATCCATTCTGTATAATATGTTCCAGTGCTAATCTGTCATTATGTTCAGAAGTTTATCTAACATCCTGTATCTCATTTACTAAATCTTAATCCTTTTGGATAATAGCCAAGTCTTGTGGGAATGTCAGTAGCTGATCATCTTGAAAACAGCCCTATGTATATTGTAAAACTTATACCCTGTGCAGTCTTGGACAGCAAGACTGTCAGCAGCAAAAATCACTACTTCACTTATTTCAGAAAAAATCCCTACTTCAGGTATTTTTACCTGTAACTAGCCATTCCTACTGTCTGGTCAGTACTGACATACTTTTTGTAGAGAAAAAAATAGAAAAAAAACAAACCCAATACCCCTCATGAAAAATTAAACCAATAGGGATGGTACAGAAAAGAGAAAACAAAGGCTTTGACCTGGGAAAGCTAATGCTTCTGCCAAGAAAAGGCATGGAGAAAAAGAATGTGTATTGTATTTTCTGGACTAATTGGGTTTTTCAGGCTTTCCTCATTCTTTTATCTAGGTATAACTTTTTAGAGCTCTCATAATGTGGGAAGTTCAAATGATGACACAGTTCTCTAGATGTGGCTCCACAAAGGATACATAGAGCAGTTTACCTCTTCTGTTTATTAAACATCACATACCAGTCAATACAACAAAGAATAACTTTAATTATTGTAACAGCACCAGCTGGTTGACTTAGTACTAAGTTTGCAACATGTTGATACTTGTTTGCAGTCTCCTGTCTACTCTGCCATTTTTCGCTTACTCTTTAGGCATTTCTCTCTTCTAAGAAAATATTTTGTATTTTATTTAATCTCATTTATTGCATACTGTTCAAGCATTTCTCATTTTTGTCTTCTCTGAAGTGTTCACAACCCATCAAAACTTGTGTCCTGCAGCTCAGTATTGGTGCTGAGTAAGAAGTTTTAATTCAGTATTTTCCTCCAGTTTTCTTCAGAAGTGAAGCACTAGCAGGAATATTTGATCCTGTGGAGCATTTCAGTTCTAGCATGGAACTGATGGCTCCACTGAAACTTCTCGGACCGGCTTCCCATGAGTCACGTACCTCTGAATGCAGAGCTGTGGCAGAAGACAATGCTGCTCTCCCCTGCTCCCTTGGATGCGCGGAGTTTACTGCTGCTCTGTGAGCTCACTGGTTGGCTTTTGAAAGGCTGCAATTATCTTCACCAAGAATAGTATTAACTTTAGAAAACCTCCTTCAGCCCATCCTTTGTCTGCTGCCAGCTGCTGTAGATCTGTCTGTCCCACTGAATTAAATTAGCACATCCAAAAGCAGTGTCTCTCAAGTGATTGACAAAAATTCTGCCATTGCTCATAAGGGAAATAGGAGTAGAAAAAAGGCTACAAGCAGCCTTCAGTGACTGTATTTCTGAGACATGGTGACTGTACCAGATCCTCAGCTGTTACATACTGTTATAACTCACTGAATATAAATATAATTGAGCTACACTAATGTTAAATCATTTGAGAGCCTGGCCTGGAACACAATTAAACATATCAAGGCTGAAGTAATTGGTCCACCACAAAGCATTAATGTAGTGGTTTACTTTTACCATGGGCTGCTTACATGCACTAAGCAACTATAATTGTGTTCTTATTTAACCCTCATATCTCTGTCATCTATATAACTCTTTCGTCAGATACTGCTAGGCTGTAGAGGCAGCTGGGTTCAGTTTCTGGGTCTGCCTGCAAGAAGTCCAGCAGAAAGACAACCATTCTAAAATTTTGGCTGACACCAGTTTTAGCATCCACCTCCAGTCTTGGCAAACTTTTACATTGCCTGAATCATGATACATTAGCAGTACATTTGCAATTACAGGCAAAGATTTTAAATAGCAGGATTAAATCAAGGATTAATTTTATTGTGCTGAAAACAGTAAACTGTTAGCTTTAGGAACTTGAGATGAAGAGGCCCAATTGCTTAGGATGCACTGTTAGTAGTGCGGATTCACCAGAAGAAGCTGCTATGCTCTTCTAGACAATTACAACCCGAGTTAATTGTCCTTGTGGTGTGGAGGTGGTGTGCTGAGCAAACTGTTCTCCCATGCCTGAGGCATGGAAGTTTGGGAAAGCTCTGCTTCCTATTACAGTGCTGCTTCATTTTTGAATGGGAAATCAAGTGGTTTTGACTCCAGGGTGCTGACATCAGAATCATTGCCCACTGCTCACCCGTTTCAGGGTTACTGGATGGTAGAGCCCTGTCTGCAGCCTGAGCCATGGGAACATTGTTTCTGAGTTTCCCAACAATGGCAGCACTGGGATCTCTGCAGCACTCTGTGTGCCTCGCTAAATGTGTGTGGCTCTCAGCTAAAGCACCAGCTGGGCCCTGAATTGAAAAACTTCAGCCCAAAAGGGTAATGGTGACCATTCCTCAGCTGTTGATGCCTGGTGTAGTTTCAGCTCCACTGACGCCTTCTGAATCTCTGTCCTGCGCCTCTGAGCACCTCACCCTCCCCAAGAAGGTTGAAGCACTGACTCCACGCACTCTGGGCCTATCATTTCCCTTGTCTGTACCTTTGTACATGTGATTTGACCTCCAAATATGTGCCTTCTCAGACAACTCCTTTCTGCAGTTTCCAGGACTCTGAGGAGCTTAAGCTTTTATAGTAAAAATTATTTGATTTTCCTAAAGGGTTTGGAAAGAAAACCAAGCTGTTTGGCATGCAAAGGTTGACATAAGTGGGTCTAACCAGGGATTCCCCAGCTGTAGGGGAGAGATGCAGAGGGGTTATGAAATTTTTAGCAAACTATCTGTTTTGGATGCAGAGATGTTCAAGGAATGAGTGCAGCCCTCAGAGAAAAGAGAAGCAAGAACTTCTTGGGGCCCAGAGCAAGCTGCAGGGGCTACAGTGGAGATTTCTGAGCAAGCAAGCTGTTGCCTCCTATTTTTATTTTTTTTTATTCAGAGAAACAGGACTGAGCAAAGACTGTGTGCAGATAAGAATTTACACAGACAATATATTTGTCTCTGCTCACCAGCTTCTTATTCTAAGAGATCCAGAGTTTTGACAAGAGTGAGTAATATTATGAGTTGCATTTTTTTAAACATTATTAACCTGTGTAAGTGTATCAGGTTATTTCTTGGGGATGGAAGGTGTTGTGCAAAAGTATTAGGTGAGTGTTTAACATTGCATGTACCATTTTCAGCTCATTTCAGATGCACTTCTTTTTTGTTATAGAATTAGATGAGAATGAAAACGATCAAATTTTCATGTAACAGGACATTTTAAGTTTGAGAAAAGAGGTGAATCCCTTCTAAGCTGATCAAATAATAACTTTTGTTGCAGATGAGCAGGAACTGAAGATTTAGAAAGCAATGAGCTGTATCACATCCCATTTTCAAATTCCTTTCTCATGTGCTGCAAGGAAGCACAAAGAGAAGTAATGAGAATCATTTGTAAAATAATGCAAGCCTCTTTAGATCCTACTGGTCTAGTTCTTTATCTTTTTTTCCTGTCACGTACCTGTAATGTAATGACACCCCTCCTGCCCTAAATATGTTATTTCAAACACTGTAGAAAGAACCAGTGAGAGCAACCATATCTCCTATCTCACGTGATTTAGTCACCTGCAACAGTCTCTCTGGTTCATTTAATTAATGGAATCTCACTGTTAGAATGAAGAAAAATTGACTAAAATGGGAATTTTCAAAATGTTATCAGAAAGCAAGTTGTAATTCTTGTGCTTTGTTGTTGTCTGGAATTCCTTGAAAGCAAAAAGAGAAAGGCCAAAGCACAGCAACGAGAGCCCATGAAAGCTGCTGGTGGAGCAGGAGTGCCAGGCAGGGGATGAGAGAGAGCCATGTAGCTGGCACTGACACGCAGCAGAAGGGCTCGCCAGTCAGTCATGTCCTATAAGAAATCCAATAACCTGCTGGGTTAGACTGCTTAATACTTACGCAGTTGAATTACACTTGCTGTTCCTTTGGCAATTCACAGGTTTGACTAAAAAGTGAGTGCAGAGGATCACTCTTCAAAATTTTTGTGCTGCTTTAGAGTAAGTGTTTGGCATGACACTTTTTTATTTACTAAGAGTTTTCTGCAATTTAACAACATATTTATTTTTTTCCTGAATCTGCTAATAGTGAAAAGCCTGCTTTTATTCATACTGCCAGGGATTATAGGAAGAAACAATTTGTTTTATTATCTTGCCTCATCTACCTGGAAAAAAGTAGAGGTTTCAGGCACATAATTTCTTCTTCAGGCCAACATACATACATGTATATGTACATGTACATGTACATGTATATGTAGCTCTTTTTAAGATTCTTAGTTTGCTGACAAATGACCCTCTCCTGTCTGTGCACTTATAACATGCCTGTTTTAAGAAAGGTGATCCTCTCTATCTTTGCTGCATGCTTTGCTGAAGGAACTGTTCTGAATTTCTTCATAAGCACCCTCTCCTCTAGTTGGTCATTGCATTGTCTGAAAGGAAGGCTGGCTGAATTTATGATTACTAAAGGAAAAAAGTGTGTCTGGTAAATAAGTCAATGTATGCCTGACTGGAAATTCTTCAGTGGAAGAAGTGTCCTTGGGAAATTAGTATTTGAAGAATTTGATTTTTTTTCCCCAACATTATGAATTTTGTTGGCATTTCATGCATAAAGAACTGTGTTTCCCAGTATTTCTTATGGCAAGTGATTTAAAAACTATTTGAAACTCATGTGTTTGAAATAGTAGTTTTCATTTTATAGGCATTATTTTTACACTATTTCATTATTTTGTCACTTGTACATAAAATGCCATTTAACAGTGAAGTAACTAAAATATCCTTTTTTTTGTTTTGCATTAAGCATTTTATAAACACTTAAACTTACTCTGAGACCAGAAACACTGTAATACTTTGGTATGACATCACAGTAGGCACTACTATCTGTCATGAAATAGAAGAAAAAGTAATAATCAGAAAAACATCAAGACTAATACCTTGAATCCAAAAATATTCTTTATTTTTGTTACTAATCACATATTAAAATAATTTACAACTTGCAATTCATTAGAAATAAAATATTTTGATAAAATCTTGTGTTCTAAATTAGAAATGAAAGTGCCAAAATATTTTGTAAGATGAACACTTATAATTTTGTTCCATCTCTGTTTAATAGCACTGATGGCCTTGGAAAAGTTGACCAGCCTAACATGAAACCAATGCCATTAATAGACTTGTTTGTTAAAAATCAATACATTGTGTCAGCAATACAGATTTCAAATATCTTAAATAGAGAGAGTTGAAAACATTACTTAGTCTGTCTGCTGCAAGTTTTTCATTACTAAAGCCCTGCTCTTTCTTCTTACCTTGGATTTTTTTTAACTGGCACTGAAAAGGTAAAAAAATTGTAAAAGGTCTTCTCTCAGGGAAGGATTACCTTGCTGTGAAGGAGCACAGCCAGGTTTGGGGAAAGCCCCAGTGCAAGGCACTGGGGATCAGAAGAGGGAGTGCTCTGTTAGGAAAAATTCTATTTATTTTAGCTGCGAGGCTAAGGAGAGCCACTCGGTTAATGAGGTCCTGACCAACTCTAGTTAAGACAGTCTGGCATTAGCTCTTCTTCCTTTTAACCTGACTTTCTGTAAGGAAATCTTCAACTTTTTGCAGATTAAAATTCTTTAAGTCTGAAATGTGTTTTACTTTGCTCACTACACATGAGACTTAAAGTTTCTGTCTGTGTGAACAGAAACTTTTACCAGGGTAATGGTAGCAGTGGTGTTTCTTGTCTTTAGCATGGTTTGAAACTCTAGGCTGTGGGAACCTGTGCGTAAGGGGCAAGGGTTTTCCTATGAGACTGAATTGGGCTTGCATGGCAAGGTTTTGGTAGCAAGGTGGCTACAGGGGTGGCTTCTTTGAGAATCTTCCAGAAGCTTTCCCATATCCAACAGAGTCAATGCCATCCACCTCCAAGAGGGACCCACCACTGGCCAGGGGTGAGGCCATCAGCAATGGTGGTAGCACCTTTTGTACAGTTATGGAGGGGAAATAAATCCGGCACAGTAGCAGTTGGAAAAGACAAGCGAGAATATTGAGAGGAACAACCCTGCAGACAGCGAGGTCAGTGCAGAAGAAGGGGGAGGAGGTGTTCCAGACACTGGAGCTGAGATTCCCCTGCAGCCCGTGGTGCAGCCCATGGTGAGGCAGCTGTGCCCCTGCAGCCCATGGAGGTCCCCAGCGGAGCAGAGATCCACCTGCAGCCTGTGGAGGACTCCTCAGTGGAGCAGGGGGATGCCCAAAGGAGACTGTGAGATCTCGCAGGAAATTCATGCTGCAGCAGGATCCTGGCAGGACCTGTGGCCTCGTGGAGTGGGGAGCCCATGCTGGAGCAGGTTTGCTGGCAGGACTTGTGAACTTGTGGGGCATCCACACTGGAGAAGGGAAAGAGTGTGAAGGATTCTGCTCCTGAGAAGGAAGCAGCAGCAAAGCCCACGTGCGATGGACTAACTGCAGCCCCCAGTCCCCATCCCCTGCACCTCTTCAGTACAGCAAGGTATAGCAAACTGGGAGTGCAGTTAAGTCATTACCTTGACCCATGAGCCTTTTATTCTATTTTCTCTGCCCTGCCCAGCTGAGGAGGCCAGTGACAGAGGAGCTTTGGTGAGCACTTGGAATCCAGTCAGGGTCAACCCACCAGAGGGATATCAAAGGATACCTGTTTATCACAAAGCTTTTTTTAATGTGATGAAGGAGCTGAATGAAGAAGCTGGACTGCTCATTTCCAGCAAAACATGAGGACCAGACAGGGGCCCTGTTTCCAGTGCTGTGTATTTATGGCACCCAGAAGAAATCAGATGTGATAGTGACAGAAAACAAAGCAAAGCAGGTGGTGGGAATTCCAACCAAGGTCTCCCAGGAACTGCTGGAGAAGGAGATCCCCAAGGAAATAAACATTGTTTTCCTTGGACTTTTTCTGAACACTTACTGCTCTGTTTCACATCCCACTTTAACATAAATGTGGAAAGACAGCTAGAGAGCATAAATTGATAAACAAGGGGGTAGGAGAGAGACTTGGAAAAGAGGGAAAGTCTAATTAAAAAAAAAGGAATGCAGTATAAACTGGTATGTTATCTACAGGCCACCCATTTGTGCCAGCCAATTTTTTAACGAATAACACATGCTTCCCTTTAGCAAGTAGGAAAACATGTCTTATTCTTAATTGAATTATACTCAGAGGATGTAAGAAAAAAGAGGAATGAGGTGGGGGAGGAGCATGGCTTTAGGTTATAGGGGAAATATGTTCAGAAATGGAGCCTTACACATCCCACACACACACTTTGAAACAGCCTAAGACATTTGGAAAAACTTCAGGTGCTACTATGTTCTCACGTGTATCATAAACAGTTACTAAACACCTTATTGCCCCTAATATCACGTTGTCATAGGCAACCGCCCCTGCTCTCTGTACAAAGCCTCTGCTCTGGTTACACTCTGGTTACACACGCCGCTGTTACTCTGCGTTGGATTGGGGCTGTAAAGAAAAAGGCATGTGGCAATACACACTTGTGAATTAGGGCTTTGCAAACCAATTAAGATGCTCCCAGTGGCCTAATGGTATGGGGTAAAAGGCTATCATCCCTTATAATGGTTGGAAATGAAAACTGTTGTCTTTTAAATGGTTTTAAATTAAATATAGTTTATTTGGACTGCTCCTGCTTCTATGTTATTTATTAGTGGACATATTCCAAAGACAAGTTTTGCCTTGAAGACTTGTATTTGATGTAAAATGAAATTTTACATCTCATTCCTTTTGGAGCAATTTTCTCCGTCTTATTTCATGTGTCTTTTCATCATTACCATTGCTCCTGGTGAAACATTTTTTTTAAATGGAATCTACTTCCCAACTTCAAAGCAAAGCCAATATAAAACCTTCAAAATTTATTTCAAAATTTCATGACGAAATCAGTTTTCTCCTGTGATAAAACAGTAACATAGAAATGCCATCATTGTTGAAGAAATCTTCTTCATTCTGTATTATTTTTTGTTAAGGGTTCTGTAGAGGGCACCAGTAATATACTAAGAAACTATGGCAGGAGAATAAAAAAAGCTGACTGTGCCCTATCATTTGAATCAATTGGCAGCTACATGCAGAAAATAAACCTAGGGATACACAAAAGTATATAGCGTAATGTAAGTTAAAATTTTAACTAGTTTGGAAGCATTGTGAGATTTATTTTACTGTGACAAATATGTTTGTGCTGAAGTTGGTAAAAGGCGATTAGCTGGTTGGAAACAATTAACCAAATAGGAAGAGTCACTGAAAAAAAGGCAGGAGAGTCAACATAACAGGATGAGAGGGAACCAGATGTGTCAGTAGCCAGAAGGGGCATCCTGAGGGAGAGCAGCAAGTAGCCAGCTGGCATGGGGAGAGGGGTACCCAGCAGAGGTACAGGGTGCAACCAAAGCTTTGCCTTCAAAGTTCTCTGTGCTGTGGTACCACTGCTCTAGTCAAACACTTCATCACAACCCATGTGTTAATAGCAAATGTAACTTTTCTGTATTTGCCTGTTTTTGATAAGTTAAAAAAAAAAAAAAAAGAGAGATTTTGTTTTATTAGCTGCATTTATTTATGAGGTGTGAGTTTTCTTAATAGACAGAGTGGGAGGCAGGGGACAATTCCAACATTCAGCTAATACAGAATCTCCTACCTCAGAGTAATAGCGATTGTTTTTAAGAAAAAACAGACTCTAAGAGCAGTTTTTAGTTGTATTGTGACATAATAGCTGCATAAATCATGGAGAAAATGAAATGGCAAAACTTTCTCCTTGCCATATAACCAACTTTAATTTTTTTTGGTTTCATGCCATATATTGTTTGCAATCAGAAACCTACTCATTTTTGCATATTTAAGAAACCTGTGACAGATACACTCATGTTACTTAACAAAAGTGCAATAGACATATCAAATATATGACAGAATATATAAACTAATATTATTTTCACCTGAAAAGGACTTAAAATAGATTTTTAATTTAATTTCTTTAAATTAAAAAATAAAGTGGCTCTTGTGAGCATATTTCACTTTGCAGAGCATTCCCAATTCTACTTTTACTTATTTCTAAGAAGTCAGTAATTTAATATGTGGTGACTGATTTCATTTATATTGATGATAACTGAATTTTAAGAAAGCCCTGAAAATGTGTGTGTGTGTGTGTGTGTGTGTGTGTGTGTGTATGTATATTATATATATATATTTTTTTTTCTAAATGGGTATATGGTTCTCTTTTTTTAGGATCAGAATCTTCATTATGGTAGACCAATAATCATCATGTGAATGTTCAATTGTTATGATTATGGTAAAGTTCAGCTTTGAGAAGTATAAACATTGTATTTCTAAATAGAACAAGTGTCTGAAGACAATAAAAGGGTATCTCAATCTTTTAATGCCTTAGTGGAAATCGCAGTGCTGCTGGTGGAAACTCCAGCACTGACAACAGCTGCCAATAGATGTTTTCCTGGCCTTTGCATAATCCTTACTCCTTGGGTGATTCTTGCATTTTCTACATGTTATAAATTTAAAAGGCCAAATTTACCTATATTACTGCTCTAAATCAAGTCAGGATCAAAACTCCTATTGTTCTCAATGGTTCAAATATTTCTTAGGGCTCTAGTTTGCAGCTATCTGATTCCAGCTTGCAGAGATTCATGTGAATCATTTCAACAGGCTTGAGTGGGTTTACAGCCCATCATTTTGATTTGAATAAACCTCAAAGCCCAATAGGAATTTCATCTCAAACCTTAAGAACTGAATCAAGACTATGCATAATCCACTGTAAACCATATGTCAGCCTAGTTTCCCTGCAAACCTCTCCTAGCATTGTGAGAGGATTTGGAAAGCTCAGCAAACCTTGAGGAGAATCTAGTTTCTTGGCTTGTGACCAAACCTCAAACCTTAGAAATTGATTTTCTTTTCCTTGCAAAGGTTTTACACAGTTCTCATTGCCCTGCAGTTGTGTTCAAGGCAATTCTTTGCTTTTCTGTGCATGACTCCTGTGCTGCTTCTGAAGTGAAGAAAAACCCTTCTTGCAGTTAGCAGAAAACTACCTCCTTCACCATTAGATATTTTGTCTAGAACAGTCTCCATAAAATAGAACAAACTGTGGGGACAGATTTTTAAATGTATAATGTGTATAAATCTCCCTATAAAGTTGTTTTAAATTTTATATCTTACCTTTATCTCTTCATATATCACTTCTTATGATGACTTCAAGTTGCCTTCAAGGTAGACAATATCTTTGTGTTCATATAGACCAAAACACAGCTGGAACATGATCCTATGTGGGGCCTCTGCGCACCTCTGCAATATAAATAAACATTAATAATAATAATAATAATAATAATAACAACAACAATAGTATTCTCTTGTATAATTTATGTGGACTATAGCTCTGGAGTAAACCTTCCAGGAACAAAGTTTCTTGGTGCTGGTCAAGTTTTTGTTGGTCAGGAGTCTGCTCTGACTCTAACAGCTCACAGTTGTGGGAGCAATTCCTCGTGCCAGCTATCCCTCTTTGGGGCTGTAAATTCTCCTCTTTGAACCTTATAAATCCATTGACCTCTATAACTTGGCATTTTGCATCAGAGTAAACGACCCACCTGCTAATGAATTTATTGAAACAAAGCATACATTTTGCTGACATGACCCCACGTTTTTCCAAATGCAGACTTAGAAATCTTTAGGGAAAGTCATCTGCTTAAAAAAAAAGAGGTTTTCTAAACTAATTCCTTGGCTTTATTTAAACATTTAAAATATATGTTGAAATGCTGCATGAAATAGTGCCAAAAGTGAATAATAATGGATATTATTTTTAAATGCTCATCTGAAACTACATCTCTCTAAACTTAAAATTTATGTTTCATGAGAGTTTTTTTCAGGGAGGAATGCATTATATTTTAAAAATAAATTAATGACCTTCAGTAAAAGTAGAGATGGCTGGCAAGTCTGCTTTGTGTGTAGTAATAAAAATGGTTTATTGGCCTAACGCAGTTAAACGCAGGAGCCAAATTATACTCAGGCTCAACTTCATATCTTGTGTTACTCTGGGGGCATCATTTGCTGACCTGGATTCCTCCCCTTCTCCAATCCCACTTCTTTTTCTGCCTGAAAGCAAAGCTTAGATGAAGAAAAGTAAATAGCTTTTCTTTCATTTAGCTGTATTTGTTTTCCATTGGCTCCTTTAAAGCAGCACCAGTAATGTCCCCAGAGCTCCCAAACCCATTTATTTTCTATCTACTACCTGCCAGCTTGAAGCCGAAGCTAATTCACCCCAGAAGGTTTAACTCTCGTCAGCTGCAGCATCAGGGGCATATCAGTGGTACTGTGTGTAGGTGAGGATCAATAGGCTCAGAAAGTATAGAAAGGACATGACTGGAGGAAAACAGGGTTTAGAGGCTGATCATGAAGAAATCAGAGGGAGCTGGTATCTGGATTTGGCAGGGGAGCTTGTTTTGGAATAAAAAGGAATATTCCACAAGGAAAACGGGAAACTCAAGCGTATTGTAAAAACTGAGCTGCAGTTTAGTAGTTTTCTCTTTCAATTTACAGCACTATTAAGAAGCAGACTGCATAGTCAGGTTAGAGAAGGATTTTCTTGGTTCTGAAGGACTGAAACCCTAATTTTCAAAGCATGCCTTAGCATCTTGAAGCTTCTCTTCCTCAGTCTCTTTCATGGGAATAATCCATGTGTACAGGCACTTCACTTTATGGACTCTAGACTGAACACTCATGTAATGTCAAAGGTGACAGGAGCTAGTCAGAAAGATCAAAATCCATGCAGGTTATTCATGAAAGTGTAAAACCATCCCCAAAGGAAAAGTTACATCAAACAGTTGCCATAATTCTGAGTGGTTACGTAAGAGGAGAAATTTTGTCTGGAATCTTTGTGTTGTGATCCCTGATGAAATTTTTTGGCGAAGTGTTGAGATATAGTTTATATTTCCACAGTCTCAAACTTAGCTCGTAACCTTTAGCAGTTCTGCTAACCTTGCTGCTAGAGTCCTCATTAAAACTGTCTGTATGCTTTCATTATATTAATTTAAAAGGACTACAAGATCATCTGATCTTGAATGGCACTAGTTTTTACTTATTCTGAAAGTACAGGTTTTATATAAACTAAAGCATTTGTATGTTGGGGAAAATAAACTGTGTGTTACAGACACAGAAGAGGATAATCCATGATGCTACTCATGTCTGAACTGTTACTTATGCGAGAAGCTGAATGTCCACAAGAGACACAGGGGATCTCCAGCAGCTGAACTACACTGTCTGTACAGGGGAAGGCAACTTGCATTGTGTTTGAAAATCTTGGGAGTTAGAAAACAGGTTCCTCCAAAATTTTCAAAATCAAGAAATTAGCATGACCCTTGAAATCAGTGTGGCACAAGAGCAAAGTACGTACCATCTGGGCATCTGAGAAGCAGAATTCTCTGCATTGATTTTTTCTTTTCTTTTCTGTATGGATATAACTTTTCCTTTGTTTCCTCTTCAACTGTGAGGATTTCTTAGAGGAAGGCAGAAAAAAGCACAGTGAATGCAAGATAGACAATGATATGCTCACAGAAAAATTATTTCTAAGAGTTTAAGGTGACTCTTTGAGGCTTGAAAGATGACATTTTCCCATGCTATGAACACCAGGTAAAACATCAGCAAACCCGTTCTTTCCAAGGCCAAGGAAAAAGGGATAAATAGGCATATGTACATACTGTTGGATGGAGAGACAGATGGGCTACCCTGATCATCCAGCTCAATACAAATGTATCTCACTCACGATCCAGTTCTTAGCCATCATTACACCACCATGAGAAAGACTGAACAATCCTTGGAACTGTCAGATGTGTTTTCCTCCACATACTACAGTCCAAGCAACATCTCAAGTTCTCTTCAGTTAACTGAGCGCCTGTGTTCCATCAGCCTTACAGCCACCTATCCAGCAAAATGCTACCAAAATGCCCAGATTGATGTGACATGCTGAGAGAGCTGGGATTGTTCAGCCTGGAGAAGAGAAGGCTTCAGGAAAATGTTTGAGCACCTTCCAGTACCTAAAAGGAGCCTAGGAAAAAAGCTGGAGAGGGCAAGGGCAGGTAGTGATAGGACAAGGGAGAATGGCTTTAAGCGGAAAGAAGATAGATTTACATTGGATATAAGGAAGAAATTGTTTACTGTGAGGGTGCTGAGACACTGGAACAGGTTGCCAAGAGAAGTTGTGGATGCCCCATCCCTGGAAGTGTTCAAGCCCAGGCTGGATGCGACTCCGAGCAACCTGGTCTAGTGGAAGGTGTCCTTGCCCATAGCATGGGGTGTTGGAACTAGATGATTTTTAAGTTTTCTTGTAACCCAGGCCATTCTATGGTTCTATGGTATATTCTTACCATGTGGACTCTAGAATGTATTTGTTCAACCTGAGTTTAGATACTTAAGTGAGGCATCTAATTTAGGAAAATAAATACCTTGGACACCTTGGTGTCAAAGCAAGGGTGCACATTCTTTGTGTATGTCCACATATTCTATATATTTCACAAGTTGTTTAAATACTACAGGATTAGAACAATTATTAAAGGTAGAAGGATTGAATTCAGATCAAGAACTGAACCGTGGCACTCACAAGGAAGTCTTAGTAATGATATGCTGGGGTGCAAACTCACTTCCATCTATGTGATATTCCTCCTTTTACATTTAAATTCATTCCCTATGCAAAGATGCCTTTATCCTCACACTCTATGCACCAGCCTGCTCGCCTGTGCTTCCTCATTCTCAGTTTCTCAATAAATTGTGAATCTCTAACCCAGTTTCTGTATCTGACAAAAGGGATGAGATCTCGAACGTTATTCAGTCCCCATAAATATTTTTTTATGAAAGCAAGTGGGCAGAAAAATAAAAGCGTTGCAGCATCTTCTTCAACTAAAGAATAGGTTACAACATGGATTTGCAACTTTTTTGATATCAGACAATGGATTCATGAAAGAATTTTTATAAATAATCAGCTTGGCAAACCTTCAGATGGATGTCAACCATTCATGCATATTATAGTCTAGCTATCACTAGTAAATGGGTTAAAATTAGTTAAGAATTCCTTATCTTTAAAAAATGGACTACATGGAATTTTATGACTATCTATCATTTATTACTATAATCTTTGTACAAATGTAAATTTATTGAAACAGTGAAAATGCAAAAATATTTTTCTAAATCTTATCAAAATTGGCACAAAAACCTTAGAAGTTCAGCGCAAAGGGGAATTGTCTATGTTTCTGGAAAGAGGAGGATCAGGAAATATTTTAATAACATTTCATCCACCAACCAGGAAGTGTTAGCAAGAATGTGTTTGGCTATGATTTTATTTTCCATGAATATTTGACAAACCACCCACTCATGCACATACACAGATCTCACCCCTAAAATTTGGATTCCTCTCAATAAAAAATTGAAGAGCTTATTGTTGAGTTTTTGATCTTTAATTCCTACCAGTCAAAAAGCCACTTCTTTACTGGAAAAAAAAAATCTTGAAAACATTTTCACCAGACAAATTGTTATTCATATGAAAACTGTATTCAAGTTTAAGCTAATTATGGAAAAGAAATAGATATTCTTGATGTCAAACTCATGCTCCAAATAAGGAGAGGATGCTCCAAATGAGCGAGGATTAGGAATGCAACAGCTTTAGAAAACTGCTGCTGCTGCCACTGTCTTCTGCTCTGGCATGGAAGGCATTTGAAATTATGACTGCAACCAGGGTTGTGAGACTGAGATGCACAGATTCCTAAATTCATGTGAAACTGGATGATGTTTGGGATTCCACTATAACCCTGCATGGGAGATAGGCAGCTGGTGAAGGTTTGGAACCTTTTTAAGAATGAGTTCTGGGCTACTTTAAAACTGTAATCTGCTTTGAGTCATTAAAGTTCTTTGAACTGGTGTGTCACAATAAACTCTTTAAATGGTATAAGAATTTAAATCACTATGAGAGTTTAACACGTAGTTGGTAGAAGAAAAAGGTCCTATCCTTGGGCTTCAATGGGGAAGAACTGGGTACAATGTGAAGTCATTCATGAGGCAGTGTGACAGCATGGACATCTGAGCTAGTGTCAGAATTTGGGGTGACTGTTTTGGCCTGGCTTCATGTAAAGGTGGTGTCACTGAGATCATCTGATCTTTATGGAGGTGGTCCTCACAACGTCCCTTTATTCCCATTTAAATTGTTGGACCTCTGTGCTGCATTTGATGTGACTGGTTACAGAAACATGTCACGTTGCTGAAGGAAGTGCCTGGGCATTGCAATAGTTATTTCTATGAGCCTGAATACAGAATTATTACTTACTTCTGCCACCCCCAAGGAAAAGTATATTTCCAAACACTAAGTGCTCTCCTTTGCTCTTGGAGATTTGGTAACTGGAAGAAAATAATGTGTTTCTATCTGAATTTGATAAGGATGAAGAGTATATGGAATGAAGGAAGGAATTGCTTCCAAGAATTCAGTTTGACAAGCAACACCAGGGGGCTTCTTGCTGGAAAATGGGGAATAATTCACTGAAATCAAAGCAGTTTATCGAAGCAAGAATTCGAACCCAGGATCTTACACTTTTTTGGTGAATATGCAGATCTAATCTGTACCAGATATTGTCTCTGACCTTTATTTGCAGCGTGAACAGTACAGACCATCTTCTAAACATCCCTGCCTAAACTGGGCTCCATGGGCAGCATCCTAATTCAAAGGCAGCTCTCATACAGGTGTGGATGCATTTTGCCTGAGGGAGAATGAAGCTATTCCTGTACTTTACAAAGTGCAATAGTTTCTCCTCCCAAGCAACAGGACTCACAGGGCAAAGTGTCAGACACAGGCGACCTACTGAACACAAGCTAACAAGATCTTGAACAATTTTCTGCAGAGGAGTGATGAACCCATTATAAGGAATGATATGGGCCCTCTGTGGGCTCTCAGTGTTTCAACTGTATCATTATTTGTCATATTTACAGTATATGACAAATGAGCTAAGGGGAAAAAAAACTGGACTGGAAAGAGATTAGATCATCTGGGATGAAAAACTGCCAACACATAGGCTTTACACCAAAAGAAAAGTAAAAATCATGCCTTACATAAAGCATATGTAATCTCTGCAGCTACCTTGAAAAAATGCCCCCCTTCAGGACATTTCTTATCCTTTCTTCTAGACACAGTTCCCCCATCTCATTCATCTTTGAGGCAAAGATGCATTTTCCATCTTCTTTGTCCTCTCTGGCAGAAAACACTGTATACATCATACGCAGAAACATGAGCAAACTGTGGTTTGAATCTCTTCCACCCTTTCAGAAATTATTAAGCATCCAGCCTACAAGAAGCCACGTCTCTAATCACTTTTATGTTCCATTGGCCAAGCTCTTTTCCCAATAGCACTGTCATTTAATACTGAATACTAATGAAGCCTGACTTTGTTTCTTCTTCACCTTGATTTTTTCACTCTTGAGGTGCACTTCAACTTTACCTTTGACATCTGCGTATGTAACCCCATACCAGTGCAACCCACTTTAGAAAAATTTGTCCTTTCATGGCTCTACTCAGATTTCCAGATGCTGTTTTGCAGATACTCTGAATGCATACAGAGGGTAGATGGCCCTTTAAAATGTGACCTGAACAAAACACATTTATGAGAACTCGATGGCAGAGTGTAATGTACAATATGTAAGTATTTAAAGTGTATACTACAGAATGAGACATTTTACTGGCTGAAATCACATTATTTAACTTGTGGCAATGACCTCCTGCCGCGCAACATATTTTTTGTGTGCACATAGACATTACATGGAAGGAAAAAACATACTATAGGCAGCTCTAACAAGACCCAGGTATTCAATGAAATTCAATTCCTGTTTTCTGTAGTACTCCTTTTACCACTGAATAGCTTTTTTTTTCTTTATTTTTTTCCGCCCTCTCCCAAGCTCTCTTTCTTGCAGAGTTCAGGACTATGAAGCTGATTCCTCTCCTGACATATCCATCCTACACTGATCATAAGGAGCAAGAGGCTGACAGATAATGGCGAACAGCTTTCCATGGGAACTTGGATCATGCAAGTACAGTTTGATCTCTGCAATGGTTCAGAACCACTCCGATATACATTGTGCACTGCTGCCAAAAGTTTGTCTCCAGGCTACTAGGAGAGATATTTAAGGCACTGTGATGTTTAAACAGAAAAAATATGTCTTTTATTAATCATATTTGCACAACTGATCAGGAAAATTCATTTCTTATGTTTTCAGAATTAATTTTGTGGAGCAAAGTGAAGTAAGATTAACCTATAGACCTAAGGAAAACTATGGCTTCTTTGTTTCAGGCTGGAGAAAGGCCAAATCACATTATAGCATACTTTACTGGTAAGGTTATATATTAGGAAAGTCCCAAAAGGGTTTGAGAAGAAACCAGTATGTTACAGAGTTAGTGACTGGCTATACAGCTCTATCTTGTACTATTTCCAGATTCTTACATTATAAACCACACAGTTATCAGTTTTATTGTCACTCTGATTCCAGATAGACACATATATCACACAGGCACTATGGTAATACTTCCACGAATGAAAGGGTCAGTTTTTGCCCTGACAGTCCATGAGTAGAGGTGGGAGAAAATCTAGGTAAGACTCTTGGAACACATCAGTTTATATTTTTCCATTGTGCATCACTTGCTTTTCTATTGGTTTGGGTTTTTTTTGTTGTTCTACAGGATTTTTTTTTCTCTATTCCACTGTCTTTCAGTGTGATTAATCTAAATTTATTGAATACAAATTTTCTCCAGACATATGGTTTCTGGCTAACAGTCCATTGTCTATTATATGTAAAGAATTGGGGCAAAATTCTAAAATATGTTCACTTATTTAGCTGGGATATTTTAGTTACTTAACCAATCTTTTCTATGTTTACAGAGATGTTGAGACCTGCAGTGCCTACTGGATTTAGTGGGAACTTTGCCTGCTCAGCATGTCTAGAAACTGGACTTTAATTAACATTTTATTGATTATAAACTTTCTACATGTTCAGACAGCAGCATAAAATTCTAGTGACTTCAGTTTTCTGGCCATTTTCAATTGGTGTAGAAAAATAACCATAAGGAGATGGTGTGATAAGGAAGTTGTTGCTTTTATTGCAAATCCGTACTCTACATCTCTTTTAACCCTAATTATGCTCTATTGCTTAAACAAAGTTTATTTTACTTAGGGTATTCAAACAAGATAACATGTAAGAATTTCAAAAAATACTTTTTTAACTACGCTTTCCAGTCAGAATGACTAACTAAACCTATGTCTTCACTGTCAAGTACAACAGCTCTACCTTGTAGCTGTCAACTGCTCCCTTTCAGGAAAAGGTATAGGAAAGAGATGTTTCCTGCATACCCTGCCAATTGCAATGATATCAAAGGCATTGATTTTATACCCAGTGAGGTCTATGTGAAACCAGTGGAGACAATTTCCTTAATAATTAGAAATCTATGTAATTTTATATTTGTTTAGAGAGTGAAAGAGAAACTTCAAGGTCTTTTTTTCATGTCATCATCGCACAGTAACAGACTTTCTATACATTTATACAACATAGCCATTTGATTATTTTAATATTGAAGGACTAAGACAAAACATTTTGGATCAGTGACCTCCATATATTTTGTTTGTATTTTATTTAGAATTGCCTTCTTCCTCTACATATCAGTACAATTCGAACTTAGCCCCACTGTGCCTAGCCTCATTCAAAATAATGTGGAAGCATAAGTAGTGTTTGGATGTAGAAGGCTTGTGTATACCTTCCTATTGAATTTTCTAATTATTGCAAGGTTCCCTGTTCATCAGAAATAGGCGGATCTAATGCAGTTCAATTCTGATTATTATTTTGAGCATATGGAAGTCTGAATATATTTGCTTTTGATTATTCTACACTTAATTTCAGGAAGGTTGAGTCCCACAAAGCATTGAATCCCTTTCCTTTGCAATGAAATCAGGAGCTAGCAGTTGGTTGGGATCCCTCATTTTTACCTTGTCCTTGAGAATCAGCCAAATGACTTGCAGTGGAAGTTTCTTTCCAGAATTAAAAACCAAACCAAACCACGATAAAAACAACAACAAAATCCACAAAAAAACCCAAGCCTGCAGCCATCCATCTCAATGGATATTTTTCATATCCAAACAATAAAAGCATCAGGCTTAAGTATCAGACTTAAAGCTGTCAAGTTACTGGCCAAAAGAGATGTTAGTGTTTCACATAATCTAATGTATACATTTAGACAGTTTCATGGTTCACTCAGTTCCTTCAGTTTCTTTTTCATTTGGGATCCATTCCAGTCCCTGTCACAGAGACCCACACTCTTTCTTTGGCTGTGAAGGCTCCACAGCAGCACAGCCTGGATTGAACCTCAGGATACTCATACAAGTCTGGGTGATCCAGGAAGGAAAATCTCTGAAGCTCTAAATGTACAGTGTATTTTTAAGGCCAATGAATTGGCTGTAGGAAAGACCTGAAGAAGGTATTATTAGTGATAAGTTTAAAAGCCTCCCTTCTCAGAATTTTCAAACCAACGTAAACATGAATTCTGCTTTATTTCTCAGTATTATAAAACTTTAACAGCGCTGAACTGTGGAAATAACTAAATCTATCTTCTTCTTTCCTCTCCAGAGTACTTCCAAATCCTTCTGTTAAATTTCTACACTCTGTCACAGACATATTTTTATATTTCTCTGTCATTTCTTGGTCTCAGCTCTGTGGAAAAGAGAAATGATCCAATTACCTTGAGGAGAGGATTTCTAATAAAAATCTATAAAGAAATGGTAAGTGCTGTCACCTTCACTCTCTCTTTTCCCTTTTTTATCCCTTCTCTGTTGCTGGTCAGGAAAGAAATGCTTACATTGACATGAACATTTTTGTATGTAAATATAGGCAAAGCAAGGCAAAGGAAGATTTTATATTGTTTCCTGTAAAATCCATTACTGGATCAGATGTGATAATAGTTGTATTGGGGCAGAGTTTTCCTCAGATTGTTCTCTTGGAGCAGACATGAGGTTCGTCCAAAAGGGGATACTAAAGAATTTGGTCCCAGAACTGCCAGGAGAGCAGAGACACTGATGGGAAAGACTGCTCTGGTGGCTGCCAGCTCCACCACCCCCAGGCAGCTGAACTCCCTTTCTCCTGGCCATTCCTGGGCCTGAAAAGGTTTTGGAAAAGAGAACAGTCAATGCAAAAATAAATGCAGTCTTTAACTTCAAACTGCATTAACATCTGGATACATCTGAATATAATTACTGGATGGGATATAGCATTTTTCTTGGCTCTATGTTTTCCTTGCCCCCAGTGTTTCTCCGCTCCTCATCACTCACTGACTGATCCCTCAATGCACAGGTAAATCCAATCACAGTTGCATATTTGACTTTTCTGCCAGTATTAGAAATCAGGAATAATCATTCTTATTTTCACGTATGAGTCAAAGGGTTTGAACTTTTTGCAGTGTTATTCTGGTGTTTGGTCTCTTTCTGTGGAGCTCTTCTGTCCTGGTACCTGTCCATCAGAATGTCTTCCTGACTTATTTTCTTCCTCAAAATTCTGTTCTTCAGTGAGGCTTTCATAATCCTCAGAAAGGACTTTATAGTGGATTTGCTACGTGTCCAAGTTTATTCATTCATTTCTGATGATTAATAGAATGAATTTTTATATACATCTGATGAATGCAACTTTGCATTGATTTAATTTATGAATTAAAAAAAACACTGCTGTTGTTAAAAGTACATGAAATAAATTCATTAAATTATTAATATTTTTGTCATTCACTTTACACATTGACTAAAACAGTTTCAGATTTTTTATGAAGGGACTCTTGGATAACTTTGAACAGGTTTTCTTGGCACACTTGGTCATTTCAAGAGAAGCCTCAAAATCCTACTGTTAAACCTAACTTTTTGAAATGATATTGCAATGAAAAAGTAATAACCAATGGAAATATTCTAGAAATCAGTCTAAAAGCAACTTGCTGTACAAATAAAAAAACATGTTCTACCAAGAGCTGGATCATACTTAGTCTCCTCTTGAGAGGAGAAGCTGTAATTCCTGTTTCAATCCCAACTTTCATAACTCCAAAACTTTTCAAAACTTGGTAAGAAATGCAGCTCAGTTGTTCCATAACTTTAGTAATGAGTATGTTACACAGAAAAATTCTTGACTTCGTTTTAACCCAATATTCCAATTTCGAGAACTGATGCAGGATCCTTGTCTGCCGCTCTGTAGTTTAACAAAAAAAATAGGTGGTAATTCAGGACTGCATTTCTTACTTTTATGCAATAGACAATGTTTAAATCCATGGTAAGTTTGTACCTTTTTGTTTGGGGCACATTTATTCTGTACAATAAGTGCATGTTGCAGGCAGAGGAAAATGAATTGATTCTAAGATAAAAGAGAAAAATGAACAGCCATCAGACACAGCAGCTAAGAGTGAATCATAACAGGCAGAAGGAGGTTAATGCACAGAATGTAATGAATTCTCTTACAGGCAGTTTTAAGTAGGCTACACTGAGGGGTTGTATACTCTAGTTGTAAATACTAGGTTGGGTGATTGAAATTCCTGCTGTAAGTTCTTATATATAAATGTTTAGTTACTTATCAGCAGAATGAAAAAGGTCTGGGTTTTGGTGACATCTGAAATAAAAAGCAGCTGCCTGGTGTTTCAAGATCTGCCTTTCACCAGCCAGTTTATAACCACTGTTTCACTTCTGCGAGGCTCAGAAATTTTTGTAGTCCCAAGGGCATGCAGAAATTAAATCTGCCATTTAAAAACACCGTGCACTTGAAAAGTAGGCAGATAAAATGCTTTGTATTTTTTCCTTACCTGCTTGCTTTTCTGTTTTTCATTTAAGATCTCATAAAATTGTGGTAGAACAAGTGTTTTAATTAGTGTAATTTGCATGTACCTCCTTGAAAGAGAAGTACACTCCCAAACTGCTCTGAGTGCTCATCTGATTTGTAGGTTCATAAATTAAATATGATAAATTAAGCACTTTTTTTAAATTTATTTTTTATGTTTTAGTGGTTGCGCTACAGTCAGCACTCTGCACAGATATCCTCTGCTATGAGACTGCTCCTCACTACACTGGAACGAGGGAATGTTTGGCTGCGTGTGCATTACACACAGCAAATAGCACCCTTATGTCTTTGGTGAACTCGGAGGAGGAATAGTGCTGCAGGTATTTCCGGCGAACCTGCAAATGTCATATATGTCTTGCATAGGTCTTATGCCATGTTTGCATTCATGAATCAGCTGCAAAAATTTAGGACTTCAGTTGCATTGTGCACTTTGAGGGGGACCATACTTGATCAAAAAAAGTAGGTGCTAAATTAACAAAACAAACTTCAGTTTTCAGCTCTCTGTGCTCTTTTCAACTTACTAATTTCTTGCTCCCTCTGCTTTTTCTGAATTTCAGCTCTCACTCTCTACAAAGTAATGACTTTAGTTTACTTCATATTTTAAAGGGAGGAATGAGATACGGTAATGCCATAAAAAGGGAACCCAAAAAATCTACCCAAACCCAGTTTATGTGGGTTTTACATATTTTTGCTGAGGAAAAAAAGAAATAGACTGCTTTTTTGTTGTTCTTTTTTTAAAAGTATTCATTAAGCACAAATTAAATTAAAAAAAAATCAAATAAACCTACTGGAAGTGGCAAACTTGAAACTGTCTGCTAGAACACAGTTCTAGTAAAAGAGGTTTCCTTGAAGAGACTTCCTTACTTCCTAATGCGACCATTGCCAACACTATCATCTCTTCCAGTGCCTTCCACTCTGATACTTGTGTGTGTCCTAGTACATAACGAGATACAGCAATGTAATTAGAACACCTTCATTTTTTTCTTGCTCCTAAAGGTACTGTGAAAGGAGAGAGTGATCTGGGAAGCTGGTTGTTACACTCAACAGTCAGTAGCAGCTCTTCACCTTTTTGTCAAGCAGCCTAGTCCTTGGACCTTGAAGGATTTCTCACCTGCACAGCTTGTGACACGAGACTCATCATTTTCCATGGTCTATTTTTTAACAGCTTAGCTGGAAAAGCAATCCTTGGGAATATCTTCCCAGGACTGATTTGCCTTGAGTCAATTATTTTGAAGCAAGGAGATGATGTGAATGAAGGGATGAAAACTTATGCTGTTGCCAGAAGAAAGACTGAAGTAATCTTCAAATTATACAACTGTGTCTAGTGATGACACTAATGAGCTCCTTAAAAATGCAGATAGCAGCTCATGTAATGATTAGCTTGTGTTACTGATGGACTAATATTGAGTTCAAAAATATAACACACTCTAAGTCTTTCATGTCATTTCATGATGCATAATTCCAAGTTTCAAGGTAATTATAAGTGAAGATGAGATTGTGTTTAAAATAGATTTTCTCTGGTTGGAAGCAGAGATAGCCTTCTATGTTTCTCCAATGGAACTGTGATTATGGACATAACACAGGAAAGGTTTTAAAACCAGTAAGTTTCTAGGCAGTGTTATAGCTTCCTTGTTTATTGGATATTGCCTATGTAAGAATGACAATGAAAAGTGAAGTCAGCTATTATTTGTCATGCCTACAACAGCTACTCTATTTGCTGTCAGATTGCATTGTATGCATTGTGCATCTTTTAACAGCACTTAGACATGCTGACATAAAATACAAAGATGATCCAATTACATTTTCTGCAACTGCATCTCATTTTGCTAATGCTTACAAATTAAGGGTGTCTATCACCCTGTACATGAGACAGAACACAGATAGCATTTTAAATCCCCTGAACTTCGCAGTGTACACCGTTTAAATACAGAAGCAGCCCTACTTGTAAACAGTTGACATGCAGCTCATAAACTAGTCTAGTCAATATGAAAATGCAACCATGTAGTGCATACGGAAATGATTCCTCCTTACTGTTATTTCTTAGTGGTAATATTATTTATTTGTAGAAGTTTGCTTTTGGTAACTTATTTACCAGAGACAGTTTAAATGTACAGCATTAGTGTTTATCTACGTCCACAAATCTCAGTGACCATGTCTTTCCATTGTCAGCAAACCCTGGAAAATCCAATGAACCTTTACAGAAGTCAGGATACTAGAAGACAGTCTTTCAGAAGGATGTTATTTATTAATATGTCACAAATTTATATGAAATAGAAGAATCTCACAGAGTAAAGGAGACTCATATCGACATTGCCAGGAGTGACTAAATGGGGTGGCAAAATCTTAACCCTATAAGCTGAATTTCATTAGATTTAGAGTTGCAGATGAAACCCACGTGCTGTGGCGGAACACATCATGCAGGACTTCACTGAAACAGTTTTATTCTAGAAGCAAAACAAGACCTGAGTTGTTGCTGAGTATAAAGCGCTTCTGCTTCCACCTTACACCTGCTGGCTATACTGGATATTGCCTGCTAGTTTCCTGGGGTTGTTATCGTTCTCATTCCCACCTGAGCTGAAGGGGTGTTCGCTCCGTTATTGACACTGGGGCTGACACACCCAGTCCAAGCTTTTTGCAGCACACCCCTGGAACACCTCGGGGTGAGCATGGCTTGGAGTGTGAGGTACAGACTCCACATCTATCAAGTTGCACTCCTTTTTCTAGCAACATCTTTGTATTAGTGGTGAATGGCTGCAGATGGACAGTCCTGCTGATTTCTCAGGTCACTGCTGTCTTCCTGGCACATCTTCTCAAGAGAAATAAAAGGAGAGCAAGGACAAATGCCCCAAAGTGCTTTTTACACAATAGTGGGGCTGAGAGCCGTGGAAGTCTCCGTGAGTGGCAGCTGCTGTGACCTTATTCAGCTGCTTTTAATAACTTTGCACCAGATGCTGGAAGATTTTAAGCATGATAGGTTGGGAGAGTTTGTTCCCCTGTTTGTCTTTGTTCTTGAAACTGCCTCTTTAAGCAGAGCTAATAATCTACAAGACTTTTTCATAGAAAGCAGTCATTAGAGACTCTGACAGGTTTAATTTTTTAGCTGAACCGTTGTTTATGCTTTTCCTGTGGTTTCCATGGGAAGTATACAGCTCTCTATTTCATTTGCCTTTGAAGAGGAAACTGAATTACCTTAGTGTCAAACAGCTCAACTATCTGTTTTACTTTTTTGTTTTCATCTTCATTTTTGTTGCCATTAACATGATTACATATGGGTAACCGTATGGTGGGATACACGTATCAGATGGTTGCCCAGAAGTCTGGCGTCTGCAGAAATTATTTTATTTCCAGATGGGAAACTGAATCTTTTAGCAAATGAGTAATTTTGGAATACATGGAAATCAGAGTTGGACAAATAACCCAATGCTTCTCTCCATTACAGAGCACCCCAAACTCACTCAGATATTTTGAGAGGTGATGTGTTACTCAGTCTGTGCAAGACTACCAGGAGTCTGCTGCATAGAAATTTCTGGGTCTGTGGAAAAAAGAGTATTAGAAACATATTATAGTAGAGTTGACTTCTTGCTGTTACTTCTGTGCCATAGAGTCATAGTCATAACCAGCAGCCCCAAGAGGCCCCAGCCCAACAATAAAGACATTGTTATAATAAACACAGCACAGATGCTCAGAGCTGTTTACAATGCACACAATGGTATATTCTCTAGTCAAAAGTCTTGCTACGACAGGACTGATTTTTTTTTCAATATTTCGTGCTTATTTGCAGTATCCCAAGGGTTGTCTCTTTTCTCTTTTCCAATTCTTCTAATATTTTTCCTATATTTCTCAATTTTTACCAACATAATACTGGCAAGAAAAAGACTCATTACCTGTACTCAGACTCCCTTCTGTATAATTCCTCTTCAATAATTGTTCCTCTTCAATTTTTGGCCAAGGAGTAAGAAATGTTTAGCTCTTTTATTTGTGTAACAAACTCCCATCACTCAGTCTGTCTTTGCTGCAGGAATGAATTTTGTTTTCTCTTTAGCAGCAGCTTCAGTACTAGAAATAAACTCAAAGGAATAGAGAGAACCAAAAAACCTTCATGGATCCCAGACCAAGAGCAGCTTTGGATGGACAAAGCTGAGATACAGGGAGATGCATGAGGTATTTGCTTTTCTAGAGAGAACATTTATCATTCCTTTACCTAGGGCATCTCCAATTCTCTGCAGATGTGATTCTCTAGTGACCAAGACACAGAGGTGACGGATTTGTACCAGCACAGTTTTGGTGGCTCCTCTCTAGATTTCTCTCAATTTTATAAATATGAGCCATACAGGAAATCCGGTTTGCTGAAATATATATAGTATTGTGACGCTGTTGGGGGTTGCCCGAGGCCACACAGCGTCCAGCTGCAGACGTCCTTGGTGTCAGCTGCAGCAAGCAGGAAAATGCTGGCTCCTTCCCAAGGAGCGAGCCCCTAACAAAGGTGTGGAAAAAGGTGTCGGTGGAGGCAGAGAACGAGAGAGGGGTCTTTGTATAGGTTCCAGCTGGTTTATTTCAGGTAGAGAATCCAAGGACAAAGACAGGGAATCAGGAAGAACACAGGGTTTTATACAGGTGGTGGAAGGGGGTGGAGTAAAGGAAAACAACCAATGGGGATTGACTGAAGGGGAGGAGACAACAGGGGACTAACCAATGGGGATAACTTAGAGGAGGGAATTACATGAACCAACCAATGAAGCATCAAAGAAAAGCAAACTTTCTAGAACTGATACATAAGCAGTTAGGGATAATGCATAAACATGAGCTCATGCACAATCAAACTAAACATATGAGCTAAAAAGCACTGGAAATATATGAACCTGCCATAACTGGGGGGTGAGAATTAAGCCTCTGTATTCTGGAGGCCTGTCCACCAGTCCTCGGACTGCTCGGCCGCAGTGGCCACCGCCACATGCAGCGCAACAGTATGGAAAAGGAGAAAAAAAATATTAATAGTTCTGATGGAAAGCTGTCCCCAGAGTGTTTATAAAGCCAAGTCTGACTTGATGTTTTCAGACTTGACACAAACTGTGTTCTTCCCAATCACAGTCTCTGGAAGAAATGATCTTATTTTCTGAGACTTGCAGTGCTATTTACCTTTAAATAATATTGGAAAAACTGTCCTAATTTGAAAGGTCTGCTGTATGTATGATGTCAAAGCTGTTCGCCCTTTGGGGTGTCAGGATGGAGGCCATAAGGTCTCCCCAGGCCCGGCCCACCAGCAGGAGAGCTGGTTGTCCTGGACACTGGGAAGTGCTGGAATTACTTACCTTGGATGGTTTTCACTGTAGATCTCTGGGTCCTGACTATCCTGGAGCCTCAGGTCAGACACAGAACTTTCAGTGCATAGTCAAGGATCTGAAAAGTCAATTGCAAAATTTTCAAACCTGCCTGGCAAAACCAGGGCTCAAGACTCATTGAAACAGGAAATTACTCCTAGAAAGTTTTGCTTTTTAAAAAAAATGCAAAGTCCATGGTAAAACTTGCTGTTGAATTTTTTTCAATGTGCTATATCTAGAAATGTGCATATGCAGCTTTTTCCACTGTATAGTAGTGTGCACTTTTTGCATCTTAATGTTGGACTGGAAAGGGTGAAAAACAAAATAATTTGGAAGACCTGGCTCAAGCTTAATTTTGTACTTCGTCAGTTACTAACATGAAGATGATATTGAACTGATGTCTCTTTTATGATCAACTACTACAGGAAAGGACTGACATAAAAACACCCCTTTAGAGTATTATTTTTCATTGTAACAATGTTCTTCTCTAATGGAAACATCAGTCTGATGAAACCAAGTGTCAGATAGGTCTAAAATAAAATTCTTTCTCTGTTACAAGAATTGGGAAAAAATTGTGGAGAATTTTAGGTCTATTAGGATATGAGTCTTTCAGGCTTTTTTTGAATTTCATTGTCTGAATTTGATCCAGTTGAAGAGGAGAGTTGAAATGTTCCTACATCTACCCATGCCAGATTGCCATTTTCTGCAGCAGTGAAGCAGTGCAAAGGCTGAGAATCCATGCAGTGAGAGACATTCAGTGGTCTGCAGAAATGTGTTGCAAGGCTAAAGCTGAAAGCAGAGGGCTTTACATGTGAAAGAGACCATGATGGATCAGAAGATGAACTCTGACTTGACAGTGTGGTATCCTTCCAAAACCAACAAAGTCAAATGTCACTCAGAGCAAATTAACAGGAGTACTAAATGCAAGACATAGGAGGCAAGCAGCCGTCTGCTCAGCACTGATCAGTTGTCTGCTGGAGTCCACCAGTGTGCTTAACCACCATATTTGAAAAGTGAAGTAAGAGATCTGAAAAAAAGAAAGCAAACACTGTAGGACATTTAAAAATGTGGCCTATAAAGAAATGTTGAATGAACTGGGCTTGCTTAATTCATAAAGGAAAAGACTATGGCAGAACATATTTACAATTTTGTAATGTTTAAAATATTGGTCGGATAATCACGTCAGCTAATGGGCAAAAAATGGTATAACAGCAGCACTGAAAATTTGAGTTACATTTTTTTTAAATTGCCTTTGTAAAGGGATAATAAAATGCTGGAACAGCTTACAAGTGGAGATGATAGACTTTCCCATCTGAATAGGCTGCACAGAGATCTTCCAGGAATGACTTCTGTAGCAGTGGAGGACAAATTAGACAGTCTGAGACCAGTTGTAAATAGCAGGGCCAGGATTCAGAGCTCCAGAGATGCCTCACTCTGTCAGGGACTCTGCTGGTAAAAAGGGAGTGAAGGAAAAAGAGAGAAAAAAACAAAGATGGAGGGCAGAAAGTGCTGTATCTTACCAGCTGGTAACAAAAAAGCCTTATTATACAGCATTCTGCAAAACCTAAAAGATTGACTCAAGAATCCTGTTATGCCACAGCCTAGGCCTGCATCTTGCTCCTGCTGCCTCTCCACAATTCTTCTGGAGCACACAAGAGGAGGAGCTGGAAGCTGACTGACCTCTTTATTTGAACCAATGCTATTTTAATTGAATCCTAATGTCTCCCCTACTTTTTTGGCAGCTATGTACCCTCCACCTCCCACGCCCAGCTCTTTTTTCCTTTTGGCCAAGCAGAGATAGTTTTTTCTTCTGAGGAAAAAAAAAAGACTGACATTGGGATGCAACAGTCTGAATGCAGCTTTTCGTCCTTACCTCTCTGCTCTACTTTAGAAAGATGGAAGGTCTGGCCTTCCAGTCCCAGCTCCAGCATAAAATTAAAAGCAAATCTGTAGTGCACCAAGTACCCAGTAAAAAAGAAGTGCATAGCATTTATTTCACACTGTTGTGCATGAACATTCAGCTGGGAACCTATTAGGACATTTGGGGATCTGGTTACTTGAGGTTAATTTGTTTGAGTGTTCTTTTAAGAATCAAAGCAGAACTGTGCTACACCATGCTACAGGGCCAGGCAGAGGCCCTATCACTACCCATACATCAACTCTTTCACCTCCTGAAATGTGACAGGTATACACCTATGACAGATCTCTGTGGCTGCCTTAGAGTTTTAGCCTCAGAATTCAGGGTAGGAGTGCTGATTTTCCATATTTCAGTTCGATGAACATTTTTTTTCCCTGAACATTTGGATACTGAACAGCAGTGATTCAAAAAATCCTTCCTAGCAAGAAAGTGGACATTTGTCGTGGTTTAGCATAGCTTGGTTTTTAGCTAAGGAGAAATCCACCAGCGACAGAAGTGATTCTTTGTGAGGAGCTACTGACAGCTTCCTCCAGACCCGACAAAACCAATCAGCTGGCTAGTTTGAATATTGACAACTCTGTTAAGCCACTTAAGAAAGCTGAACACACCTCTGTGAATTCACATTTTAGAACAAACAAACCCCGGGAAAGCCTCTCTTTCTTCTGGCTTTTGGACAGGCAAGTGGGGGGGCCTGCAAGGCCCAGCGGGGCCAGGCTGCGCCCTGCTCTGTGCGGTCTGGCCAGGCCGGCCTGCGGCATGGCTCGGCTGAGATCTCAGCTGCTCTTGCTCCACTGGAGGCCTGCCCCCCCCAGTGCGGCCACCAAAATGAAATTCTACACCGAAATGAACTCCGGCCACGGCCTGGCAGAGATCACGTGACCAACAGTGAGAGGCAAATTCCCAATGCAAGGCCCCGGTAAGAGTAACTCTTTCAGCACTGTAAAATTCCCCAGAACAGATGAAACTTGGAGACATCAATCCTCTCCTGAGTCAGAAGAAAAGGAAAAGGTGAAGGAACGTGAAGAAAACAACATAGAGACACCAAAGTCAATGAAGAAGGAAGAGCCGAAGCCCAGAGAGAGGAGAAAGAGGAGATGCTTCAAACCTAGGAGCTGAAATTCTTTTGTAAGGCTATGGTGATGGACTATGATACATCAGAATACCCCTGTCATTCATGAAAAGCGTGGGGGGGTGGAGCATTCAAATTGCAGCCATGAGCAAAGGTACCTGTGCTGAAACAAGCAAATGTTGAAGTAGCTGTGATCTAATGAGAAGAAGACTTCTGTTCCCAGAGATGAAGATGATCCCAGAGATAGATGAAGAGAACCTTTGCTTCTGACCAGCCCATCCTTAAAATGGTACCCCATCACCTAAAGATTAAACCCTCAAAAACAGTTGTGGAGAAAGCTGTAAGTTGAGGGAAGGGACTTTCACATTGCAAACAGATTTCCATTTCCAGGCAGCTGATTTGCTGTGACATTGAAACCACGAGAGAACTGTTTCTTGTGGGGATGTCCCCATGGTATGGCAAGAGAGACTCCTCTCTCTAAGTGAACTGAAGAAAGACTAGCATAGAGGTGGTAAACTGACTGAAAAAATCCCAAGTTTTGTCTCTTTATGTTGTCAGTGGGAGAAGAAGGAGAGGTGGGGGGAGGAGAAGTGTTCTGAAGGTTTATTCTGACTCTATTTTTTCTTTTAGTTCTGTTAATAAAGCTTTCTTTATATTCTTTAAAGTTTTGAGCCTGCTTTGCCTTTCTCCTAATCCTTATCTCACAGAAGGAAAATAAGTAAGTAATGAGTGCGAACTAAACCACTACAACATTGTATGAAATACATAATATTTGCTAAACTGGGGAAGAATATAATTCTTACTCAGTTTAACTGTTAATGATTAAAAAAGTGGAATTATACATAAGGTGTACTCTTATCATTCTTCCTTATTGGACTTCGATCTGTTAACCACTGCACATGAAAAAGCTGTTTTTATAGAAGCTGTGAAGCTGGAGTTAAGTTCTGATGATGGCACTGCAAGTCAAAGGTTTCCAAACTACTGTGTGCATCATTAGTGTGCTCCCAGTTATGTGAAACTGCGGTGGCAGTGAGCCAGCAGTGCCGGGTGCTGCCTGGTGGTGTTCCTGACTGCTGCTGCTGCTGCTACCCATCATTGCTGATGATGGCATTCACATTTAACACTACTGCTGATGAAAGTACCTGCAATTACTACAACTGCTGATGGCAGAAAGAGTTTGTTAGCCCTGCTGTAAATTACTTCCTGAGGCTTCCTTGCCAGCTTATTTCGTATTGTGAGCAAAATGCAGTCTCTTGGCACTCAGAAAGATCTACATTAAGCAAAAGTTGTTTAAAGAGGCAGATATTATGAGACTAAGCCATATTGGTGCCATAAGCAGAAATTCAGCATTTCCCTCTTACGGCTGATACTGTGTGAGCCAGCCTGAACCAGGAAGCAGTGTAGCTTGATGCAGTGCCCAAGATAATCTGCCTTTTGGCAGAGTTGACAGCACAAGGCTATCCAGATCCTGGATTCAGTTTGATATATCTGAATGGTTCTATTCTCCACCACAGGAAGCAATGAAGTTGAATTTGCGTTAGATTGAGAATGTCTACATCGTGCTCAGTACATGTCACGACACAGATAAGTGAGAATATTTATAAAAAATACTGACCTAAGGCCAACACAAAATATTTCTTAAAAACAAGGCCAGAAACCAGATCTCTATACCAAATTAAAATCTTTCTGTATAATGCCGTAAGTATTGCCCCTCTTTCACTAAATTCAATAATCTGTATTTTTTATATTCAAATTTCAAGAATTAATATTCTTGTAGATTGACAAAAGTAAGTATTCCCCAGAAACTGACCGGGCAAAATGTGTTCCCAGGTTGGAGTGATTCATACAGCTGCCTCTAGTGAGGTCAAAACATAAGAATGGCTATATCAGTTGAATCCAAAGATCCATTTCAGCTAGTGTCCTGTTTCCAATAGTAGCTGATAGTCTTGCTTGGGGAAGATTATGTAAATGGGGCTTGTAGGCCTATTGCCACTATGTGTGAGTTGCTCCAAAGGCTCAGATGCCCATACTGTTCAAAAGTACATGTTAGCCTTGCACAGTCAGGGAAGAAGACAGCTTTAGGCAGAAGGTGAAACTTCTGCAGGTTCTTTGTTAGTGGAATGGTTCCTCCATGGTTTTGCACTAGTTCATTGCCTGTCTGTACTGCTCAGTGGATCCAGTGTTTCATGATGGCATTGGCCATCTCTGCTGCTCCTCCCAGACCTCACATACCTTCTGAATGTAATCCTGAAGCTGCGAAGTTATTTACCTCAAAGGACAGGTTGGACTTGCTGGGATAAAGGAGGAGAGGTGAGACAAAGACAAAACCTGCACAGTGGTTTCGTCATGTTCTGCTCAGTATTGGTTCAGTTTTTTCATGGTTGGTTTTTGTTGGTTTTTTTTTTAGTAGAAAAGACTTGTCAAGGTTTTTTGTGTTCCCACCACCCATCCCTTCCCAAAATGCTGTGAGAGTGAGAATGTCAGACCAGGAAACATCTATGCCTTTTTGTACGTTTGTATAAAACGGAGTAAGAGAAACAGAAAGAAAATGGGAATTTTAGTTCTTGCTCTTAGAATGACATGAATAGTCCAAGCTATATTCACTTTATGGGGAAGAAAGCAATTAGAAAGCAATTTACAAGGCAGAGGAAATATCCACTTGGTTCTTCTCAACAAAAACAGGGATCAGGATTATTTCTCCTTGTTAACCACTGCAAACAAAGGCACAAGATTTATAAGGAACAGAAGATATAGGATAACAAGAAGTGTTAGCCCTCACACGCATTTTTTTCTGCCATTTAACAGATCATCTGAAGCTTAACAGTAAACCAATAATTGTGACATATGGGTGCAAGCTTTTTTGAGCCAATGTTCAGTGAGCAGAAAACTGTAGGTTGTTAATGCAAGTACGTGTACATTTTATTGTCTAGGTGAGTGACCAAGCAACTAATTTGCAGCTTTGTGTGTTTTTGTTAACACATAAATACAGTCGCACTTGAGACACCAGAGCAAAGTTAAATCCCTGCCAGCAGGTGCTGTCTTCTTGGGAAAAAAGGCCATACACTGCTAGAAGATTCTTGCACTCTAAATTTAATGTTTAAATGCACAGAAATGTCTCGTTGTTGCATATCTTTGGTTATAAGTCTTTTGTGTTTGGAGGCTGGCTAGGAATTGAAATTGCTGTTTGGATAATCACAGCTTTCTTTGGATAGTAATTTAGGATTCATGCTATTAACCCCCTGCATCTCTTTGTATACATGACATTAAAAATTCCTTGCCAGAAGCAGTTAACTGTTAGAAGAATGGGCCAGCAAAATGAGTCCTTACAAATAAATGCTGAGATTAAACTGCACAGAAAGACAGGTTAAGATTTCCTTTTCATTCTTTGAGTAGTTTCTACTTTTTCCCAAATGATCATCTTTCAGCTTGAATTTTGGCATATCTGAAGTCAACCAGGAAAAATAAACCAAAACAGCTAAAAAGTAACAACTGTGGGGAATATCAAGAAAACACTTCAGTACCTGGCATACAGGGAAAGGAGATAAGAAAGCATTTCTTCCCTTACTGATTATGGGTTTTTATTTATTTATCTTTAAACAATGCTATTTCTTAGGCAACTTTTGTTGGAAACTTGAAGTCTGACAAGTGAATAAACACCAGTTCAGCAAAACATTTTATCCTACACATATTTAGAAAACCACTTAGCTGTGTTGAAATCCTGTTGTTGTTTCACATATATGCCTAAAGTACATATGCCTACACAATGCTCTAAATAGCCTATTGCACTGATGGCATAAGGTAACATGCACTCTGTTCCACCTATAGATGTCTAATTTAAGCCGTATGACTCTGATGTCTTAGAAGTTATTTCTCCTTCAGCTGCTTTGGTGCTACACTGCCAGACCATATATATGTCTGTTCTATAAATATCAGTTGAGAGAAATAGTTGCAGTGGCTACACTGGCACCTAAACTGGGCAGTCTGAAGATAATACTGTGACTTTCAGTTGATGCATTGCTGAAATCCTCTTCTGATGTAGGTGAGTTTCAGGAATTTATAAACTTGTTCTGTGTGTTCATTTTCCTGCTTTAAAATAACAGTGCTTTTTATTTTACTCTATGGATTTCAAACCTGAATTCAGCATGAGGTTCAAAGCATGCTGGAAGAATGAGAGTAAAAATATCAGATGGCTTCATTTGATTGAATGCGAATGTACACAAGGTAGAGGCCTCTATCTGAGTGAATCATTTTAGACTTCCTTTATTGGGAAGAACCAAGCACTTTGAGAAAGTTGTTCTTGGGTTCTGTTTTAGACATTTACTTTATGAGGAGGTGGAGGTTTTTACTGTGTTATTACCTCTACATGAGTTAACTGAAGTTTCATGCCTAGTGAAAGAATTCTCCAGCATTTTGTATACATGAGGTTGAAAAACCTTGAGGTGAATTTTCTCTAAAATATACTATGATCTGTATAAGTGAATGAGATGAGGCCCAGAGGAGCTGCCCCCAATGCTGAACTAGAGTTGACATGCTCTGTGGCAACTTGGGACTGTCCCCATTGCTGCTGTAGCTCATCTGGGCTTTGGTATGTTTTATCTGTTATTATTCACAATGTGAGATCTGAATGAGATCAGACATCCTAAAAGTCCCACATTACCCTACTGCAGACAAGAGCAAGATCTTGTCTTATTATTTCAGTCTTCTACTGTTGCAACAGTCAGATTCAAGCCCATCAGGCACATCATTACTAAAGTCTGGATCACTGACATGGTAAATTTAGAGGGCTGTATGTTCCAAATTCAAGACTTAAACTTCTTTCTCTAATTCTTATAAAAATCTTGGGCTTCACCATGAGACTGTGTCCCAAAAATGTTTCTCTTTGATGAATTTGGGTTCAAGATCTGGTGGCCAACTCATCAAACATCTAACAACAAAAGGCTGAGCAGGTCATCCTCCCCATTTTCTCATACACAATCATCAGAGCATTTAAGCCCACTGATTCTGCACTCATCCCAGTCACTCTAGTTACAAGAAATAAACCCAGTCTTTAAAACTCTGAGTCTTGGGCAGAGTAAGAGCAACAGTGCTGCCAACAGCAGTGGAGATATTGCAGGATGCTGATCAGGTGAGCCATGCCCATCATCCCAGCTGGTGGTAGGCATTTCTTGCTGTGTAGGCTGGAGCAGATACCCAGTGGCCCTGCCAGTTCCCAAGCACAAGAAAGTGACTGTGAGTTTGTGAGCAAGAAATGCCCTCAGGCTTTTAAAGCATTTTCTGCTCTGTCCTAAAGCAATGGTGCAGCTTGTCTGAGTGCTTTGGCAAATCCTTGATTCTCCAAAGAATGAAGGAAATGAGCTATTCTGATCATGCCTGACCAGCTCACACTGGAGTTGAACTGGGAGAAATGGAAACCTTTCTCTGCCACTCTTCTTGACAGGCTTAGGATCTAAAGGTGGAGATTTGCTTAGAGTCATGGTTTTAATAGAAAACCAAAGCTGTGAGGAGCGCTTTGAGGGTAGTAGACCATCTGTTCTCTTTCCGGTCTAAAAAGTAAAACTATGAACACGGAAATTGGAGTGGAATAGCGGAGCTTTTTTCAGCAGGTTCAGTTAATATTAATATTTCAGATGATTCTGTCTTCCCATTTGTGGGCCAATAAGAAGCGACCTGGGCCTCAGTCTTTAATTGCCACCCAAGCTATCACCATTCCACAATCTAGTATGCATCCAGTTTCCCATATGTGTAAAGTAGAGATGTCTTCTTATTTCTCTAGGATTATGGAAGGATAAAATGCATTTGTATGTGTGAAATATTTAGGTATTACATATCTGTAGTCCCCTGAAGTACCAGCTAGGGAGAATCCAAAGCAGAGGAGGAAAATAGATGGCAGGGTGAAAGCTCTTGCTGTTTCTACAATTCAGATTCTTGGCAGGCCACCTTTACCCAGTGAATTTCCACTCCTCTGTCTCTTCAGGTGCTCAGAACCATGCCATTTTCCTCTTGCTCTCACTTGCTTTGTATTTCTCATACAGAAAATAATAAAATTGAAGAAAAAAAATGTGTATATGATAAATGCACAATGGAATTGAGAGCAAAAGGAAGATAAAATAGACGTTAAGGCTATCCACTTTTAATTCTGTCTTGAAAGCTAAACAATGACCAGCAAATGAATGAAGGGAAGTGGAGAGTGCCAAGTAGTCAAAATACTCAGCTTTTAACAGCTGAGACATATTATCTGCAATGAAACCTGTATTTAAAATGAGGCCAAAGTTCATAAACCCGAAAAAGTAGCATGCATTTAAAGATTAGATCTAATAATGCACAAAAGGGAAAAAGATGTACGAGTTATTTTGGGCAGGTGGATGGCAACATTTTTTTTTCCCACTTTTTCATTGTGAGTTTCCTTGTGCCACTTTCAGTCTATAATAGAGAAGTTATCTATACAGTTTCAGGTGAATCAAGGTTGAGGGTGAATATCCACATCCAGAATCTGACTTCCCATGGCACTATCAAAGGCAATTCCCTAGTAGTGGGACAGAAGCATTTGTGGATTATTTTGTCTGTTTTATCTACAGATATAGACACAGGCTCATAGCCTGAAAGCATTTTAACAAGATTTGAAATGTTCTGTTCTCTCTCAGATTTTTCTCTTTTTTTCTTTAATTTTTTCTGATTTTTTTTTCTGGTTCTCCTTTTTCTTTCTTTTGGACTTTTAGAAAGCTGATACACAAGAAGTTAAGGTACTAAATGTGAAAGAACAACAGAAGTGGAAGAACTGTGTATTGAAATCTGATAAATGAAAAATGGGCACAGTATCAAACTTAATCACATTTGTATTCACAAGTTGTTGAGAGCTGACACTGATTTATGATCTATCAACTATCACCAGATTCTGTGACTACTTTATACAGATACAAAGAGATGGATGGATGGATGCATAGATAAACAGACAGTGAAATAATGTTGCAAATTGAGTAGCAACAGACCTAGTTATAAAAGATAGCTCATCCAATTAATTTTTTAAAAATCTGGAGGTTTTTGAAGAGCAGATCTTTGGGAAATCTTCTACAATATGGGAAACTTTGAGAAAGCTAAACTGTCCTGTTACTGTTTTGCATTCAAATGTTATTACTCCAGTACTACAACAAAACAATCCCACTTTACACACAGCACCTCCAGTGCCCAACAGACTGGAGAGAGGGAGTTTAACGCTAATATCACACGGAAGTATTACATTAAATATTACATTAAGTATTACTAAGCATCACGCAGAAGTATTACATTAAAAATAATCCCTTAGTCTAATTCACACACTGAGTTCAGCAGTGCACATGCTTGTGAGCATTAAGAAAAAAAGAGGTCCAAGACCATGAGTGATGGAGTGAGGAGGAACGTGAACAGGTGAAGAAAAGTAAAAAGAGTAATGTAAATGGCCCTGAAAATGACAGGCACACAATGCATGGCCACAGCCAATCACAAAAGATTAGTCTTTTCAGTGTCCTCCCTTACAGACAGTTTGTCCTGGTTGTATTATTAGATAAATTAATTGAGGTGTCATAGACAAAGTAAGTGGCCCAAGTGGAAGTTTCCATATTAACAAAGAGGAGAGTGGTTCTTAGTGGCTGTCCTGACGCACCTTGCTCTGTAGGGAGAGCTCTGTGTGCCCATGCAGAGGCTGGGATCACGACTAACCACGCTCGTGCCTGGGGACAGAGCCTGGGCACGAGGCTCAGCCGTGGGCTCACCGCTGCTGCTGCCGCTCCCATGGCCTCTTGAGAAACCCCTGGCTCTTGGGAATACAGGTGCAAGCAGGTCCTGGGATCATGAGCATGGTCCCTGTTGGTGGAAATGAATTCCTGTGGAGCCGTGTGGGACCATGATTTTGGAGGTAGTCTGGCCAGAGGCTGAATTGCATTGCATCCCTGCTGAGTCCAGACTATCAGAGAACAGCACCTACTGCAGTGCTTTTGTCCAGGCAACAAAGCAGTCAACTCTTTTGGCACCTTAGGCTCAGTTACCCGAGTTTCCTCATCTGTTATAAGGTGATAATGCACAAAACTTTCTTAATTTATGGACCAAAGTCACTAATAGCACTCAAATACTGTGATAATAGCTCTCTACAATTTAATAATAGGTAATATTCATTTAACTCAACGTGTGATTAATATTAATTTCTGCAGCCATTATGTGACTAGCCTCAATGACCTCTTTCCATAAATAATGTCATATTTTCCAAGTGCTGCAGTATCATGTCTTCTTGACTGGCTGTGGATTTCAATATATTATCTTGATCTACAGAAGTAATGACTATATCTGTCCTTCATCTTCTTTTTTAGACTTAAAACCAAAGATCATTTCAGTGTCCAGACTTTCCATTCATTTTTTGCTAGCAATTTCTCTGTTAGTTTTGTCAGTCTAAACACAATCCCGCTCAAGATAACACAAACTCAGTCATTGCAGCTAACGTGTCTGGAAAAGTATGACAAACCAACAAATGCAGTTTCTGCAAATTTTTGAAAATATGTGTATATGACTCTTCTCTTTTTTGTAAATAAGTACAGTTCCATTTAAATCAATGGTTCTACTAGCCTGAAACGTTTGCTGTTATTTATGATTCAAATTTCTGTTAAAAGGGAGAAACTCTGCAAAAAAATGTTTATCAGTAACCTGACCTTTAAAGAGGGAAAAACTACCTTATAGAATTTATGTCTTAATCAACTTGGAAAAGAGATTAATAGCTTGATATGTCTACATATGCATTATTCATATTTTTCCAACATAAACTGCCCATAAATTCACCCAAGAAGGTATTAGGCATGTCTAAACAGTCAGGAAAGAGCATCTCTCTGCCTGCTGTTAAGGCTTGTCTTCAGTCCCTATTGCTTATACGTGAAGAATTGCTCAGCAAAGACCTCACCTGTCCTCCCAGAGAGAAATCTCAAACCCACTTAGCGTGAATTGACAGCTGGGATGGATCAACTCCTTGTGGACCAAATATGTGCACCTTGGACCGCAGAAAAATCGCTTTTATTCAGATTTTCCTACGAATTCTCTGCATACTCTGTGTCTAAACTGCGGCCAGTCTAAGCTGGCAGTCTGGAAAGGAAACCTATGAGCCAGACTGCTCACGCTGCTCTAAAACTCGTATTGTAAATAACCTACGAAGAGCACAAGATTTACAGACTTAGACCTATCAAGCACACCCTTCAAACGTTTGTGATGGCTGCATATTTATTGTCGTTATCAATTAGATTTCACTTAGATTTCATGCAGGAAGATAAGGGATTTGTTTTTAAAAATGTTACGACTTGTCAAATCTTTTGTTGATTCTGCAGTGTAATGATGGCAAATCTTGCTCTGCCCTTTACGACCATTTCTGTTAGTAAGGACAAACTGCTCTTTAGTGAACACTGAGAAGGAGAAATTTATTTAGGCTGTACAAGACGAGAAACAGGAAATGTTAAGTCCTGAACAGGGACATATGAGAGGAGATGAGCAAGGAAATACTGCTAGGGGCAGGAGCAACAGAAGAAAACAGCTCTACTTGAGAGGAGAACTCAAAGATGAAAAAATTATTCTGTAATTTGATAAATCCCAAAATAGATAAAATTTGAATATCCCTCTCAAAGTTCTCACTGAATCACATCCCATCGAACAAACCAGAATGCCTTCCTGACCTTGCTGTACTAGCAGGGGAGAAGCTGGTCAGATCTTGGCCAGAAAAATGCTTTGAAATAACATTTTCAGTAATATCGCTTACAGTATAAAGCACCTCATGATTCCCAAGTGGATGAGGCTCTGGCCATTGACCTCTAGTCATGCCAGTGAAGAACAGTTCAAAACGACAGCAAAGCAAATTTAGATGACACTTATGAAATGTTTTGGACAACTGTCCTGCATTTTCCCATGTTTCTTTCTTCTTTTATGAGCAAAAGCAGGAAATAATAACGAATTTAAAGTCAGAGCTGTAATGTGGCTCCTTATTTGTTAATTTCATTTTTAAAAGGCTTTGCAGAAATTGTAGACAGTTCCTTCAAATGATTCTACGGGAGGCTGACAAAAAGCCAGTTTATTCTTTGCATATGAGCTGCCCTCTCTCTGAATATAAACCATGTGATTTGCCAATAAGAAAGAGCAGCTGGAGACTTAGTGACATCTGAGGGACAGGGAAAAATGCATAACACAACCACTGGCTGTTTAATGTGTCTCAAATTTCTGTAAAAAACACTGTTCCAGAAATAAAATTGTCATGTGGTGTTTGCCTGTGAATCTTCTGTATATAAAGAACACAGTTTATAATCTCATCACGCATAGACTTTAACTTGTTGGCAAACTGTTTGCAGTGCCTAGTAGCCCAGTGTCTCCCGGAACCTGACTGCTTTCTGCCACTGCCCCACTGTCAGGCTAAAAATGAAATGTTAGTTGTTCCTACCCTAAGGGAGGAGTCTGCTTCAAAATTAAGTAATTTTAGTCAAGGAAATATTCTGAAAACTTGGTAAATTGTAGACAAAATTAATGCTCCTATTTTTATTATGTGGACTTTGTTTTGTTTGTTTGGACAGCTTGGAAAGATCATCTAATCCTTTCTCCTGCCCCATGGCAGCATCAGAAATACTTGTCTGTTCCTTGGGGCTGTTTGTTTAACCTGTGTTAAAATAATTTGCTTGGCAACAATTCAATCCAGCATTCTCTATCCTACAGTCACAAATAATGTATTTTTCTTTCAACTTTCTAACCAAAATAGCCTTTGATGAAAATTGTTCCTAATACCTCTTGTCCTGTCCACTCTGTGAAGAGAGATTATTCTCTGTTTTTTTTTCCCCCATCAGGCTTTTATGTTTGAAGCCTGTTTGCATGTCTTCCTTTAGTTTTGTTAAACTTGGTTGTTCTTAAGACACCCAAGTTCCTCCAAAAATTAATCTCAGCCTTTTAACAAGATTGAAACAAACACAAAGGAATGAGGAAAACACAAAAATAATTATTATTAAAATTAATCAGGAACTGAGGAAGAAATACTCATTGCACATCAGGTTCGTGGTGACCTAGTGAAGACTCTGTATCTCAAACCTCAGTACATGTCAAGTTCACAAAACTTAGCTAAATAAGGTAGATAACACTGGATTTCTTTTTATGTTAAAAGACATAGGCCTCAATATCTTAATTGTATCTTTGCAGAAAAATTATACTTTTACTGAAATAATTCAATATTTCAGAGTGTCAGTCAGTAACAAGTGCATTGATAAATATGTTTTTCTCTAAAAAACAGAAAATAAATAATAAACGTATAAAGCACAGTAACCTTTCTAGAGATGTCAATTTTCTTTAGACTGAGTAAGAAAGCCTCAATAGTAAAAATTTAAGTTTTGTTTTCCTTTTCTCAGGATACCATCAAAGTCAGAAGGTGGGGATATATTTTGCCAATACCTGCAGGAGAAAATAGGGAAAAAAAAGGACAAATTAAAAAATAAAAGGTAATGAAAAACACAATCTAACTGTATAATATCTGAAACAACCAGTTTCAGGTCTTAAATTTTCCCTACAGTTAAAACCACTCTGTACAAACTGATATCCTGGAGTTAAAATATACACTGCAGAAGCTGGTAAACCTGGATACAATCTTTACACCAGGGAAAAAACCCCAAACCTGAAAACATACTGGAATTCAAAACAAACACTGCAGAAGCTAGTACCTGGCTCTAACACTTCCTTGAAGAATATATTCTTCACAGAAAACATCATTTTTATTGTCATTGGGCTGTTCATCAAAAACAGACTTCCTGATAGTGCTTGCCCACAGTGAATATTAATTCTAAACTGGGATTTTAGCCACTGGCTTTCTCTTATGAATGCACCCACTCAAATTCAATACACTGATGAGGCTTATTTTATAGTGCAATAATGTGGTTTGGATTGAATTTTTCTAGTTTGAAACAAAGAAACATCATTTGCAAAGATGTAAGAGTTTACACAATTCTCTTAAAAAATGAGTAGAAAATTTCAAACCAACTCAATGATGTTACATCATTGATTGGTAAAATCCTTCTGAAAATAAGACCTTCACATGGAAGGATGAAATCTCATTTCAACTGGTGCCTTTGAGGGGAAATGAATTTTGCTCCCAGAAATCTTAAATCTTTCAGTTCATCATCTTCTCTTGAATTTTCAGGGCATATTTGATCTGTAAATAAAACTTGCTTATGTTCACACTTAATTCTTTATTCCCCATGATGGGTTATTTTTTATCTTGCTCCTTGGGAACAGTAATTTTCCTGCCATGTTTTCTCCACAGACCTAATTTACTATTGTATCTTCATCCTAAAAAGGAGTTCTGTGTTTGCCTCAGTCAGTGTAAATAGCCATGCTGTGACAGGCTGATGAGTGGCAGCAGGAATCCACCTATGACAACAGCTCGAAGCTGCAGGGAAGGTTTCTACCTGTGGGATGCATTTGTATACGTTGTCCTTTTTGGGCTCGAGTGGAGGAACCCATACTTCGCACGCTGCACAGGAGAAGAGAGAGCTCATATCCTGTTTCTTGTCTTTTCTCCCATTTTAAAATTATGTTTAGTTTGGCAGAGCATCAGACATAGACCAACAGAAAAACCTGACTATCAGGGACAGAAAAGGTGTAAAGCTAGGTGGAGAGATCCAGATAGGCCAGGGTGACCTTCACGACTTGAGCAGCCTTGATGGTGAGCAGTAAGTATGTGGGTTATGTACTTTATTAAAGAAAAACAAGGAAAACAAAAATAAGAATTTATATATCTGGGTGGTGAAACGAACTAGGTTAGATTTTGCTGGGTATTTAGCTAGTTACACTTGACCGTATCGCCTCCTTGCAGCAGGGCATTAACAGATGGTGTGCAGTGCTGTCAGAACAAAAAGCAGTGCCTTCCCCCATCAAGTGATGTTGCTGCTGAAGGATCAATTCTTCGGTGCAAGCACTGGGGGGCTAATAAAGACTCCAACCCTGGGAACAGGAGTGATTTACAATTGAACTTAATCTATTTGAAAAATTCTAGCAACCACATTAAAAAAACCCCAAATCTCATCACGCACCACCTGAATTTCCTCAGTGCCATCTGTCTGCTGCATTAAACAAAGCCCCGGAGACCCTCAGAGGGAGAGAGGCAGAGTTTTAATGATTAACCTAACCTGGCTGTCAGAATGGATAGCTTGATATATAGGCCCTGGGTTGGCAGTTTCTGCAAAGCGAGTCCCTGATGCTGCAGAGGAGATTTGAGGCAGCAGGAGTTCCCCTCTGGTGTGTAAACCAGCTCGTGTTCTCCCAGGACGCAGCGCCTGCGTGCAAAGAGGCATTACTGTGGTGCTCCCTGGCTTTGTGCGGACATTCCCAAGGGAATGGGGAAGAACAGTTTGTAGCTTACACCTGCAAAGGCAGCACCTGGCCATCAACCATCAATAATGCTGGAAGCTCATCTGCACCTGAGTTCTTTGTAGCGATATGGCACAGACGCCCTGGCTTTATTTCTGTTAAAGAGTTTACCTGCTGAAAAACCTTGAAATGTTTTAAGTTTGGCACCTGAGCATTTCCCGTGCTGTACTGGGGTTGCTGAATAGTATGAAATCACCAGCCTCAATTTCATGAGCTGAGATGGTAGTTTTATGAGATTTCTATAAGATTCAGAATTGAACGTGGTATTTTGATCATTTCCATTTGATCAAGACAAACAATACCTTTCTTGGAATCAGTCTTAAACTTGGATTTATGTGAGATGCCAAAAGTGAGAGCTTTTAGTTTTGTGAGAGCAATATTATTTTAATCTCTTAGTAAATATTTTTCTTCTGAATAGAAAGGACAGCTTTTCACTATAAAAATAATTCTAAATTATGGGTGATGTGTTTCAGTCGCTCACTCACATTTTTCATCTCATGTTGATGTACTTGAAATATTTGAATTAAATTGTTACTTCTTTGTGTTTGTGGAGAGGATGTAAACAATGCAGCTTTCCAGTTAGAAAATGTTTAAGAATCATCGAGATATTTGTGGGTGTTATTTAGTGAGCAATCATTTTACTTCTTTTACAGTAAAATTAATGGTTCCACTTTGCAGGTAAGGAAAATGAAACCTAAACTGTCATTTCACAATAGATTTTACCAGAGCTAGCAATTTACATGTGTGCAAAGTGAATATAAATGGTGAAAACATATTCATAAATTATATATGTCTGAAGGCTTAAGGGAGCAAAACATCATCTGAAAAACAACAACCAAAATTATAAAGTAATTCAGTGAAAGATTCATAATTAAAATAAGCTTTCCTAGAATTAGTTAAATTTCGTATTCATCCAGATGCTTATATGTAGCTACCATTATCTAAATTATGAAATTATCTATGTTTTATGCTCACTGCTAGGCTTACCTAGGAAACCTCTCCAGATCTGTACAACCTTCCTGAAAATCTTTAATAAAAACCTGTAGTCTTAAAACGTATAGTTCTACATACTTAGTTCTACATAGTTTAGTTCTACATACATCTTAGTTCTACATAGATAAAGAACACAATTAAATAATATCTATTTTATTATTTTCTTTGGTAGTAATTATTTTTTATTAATTAAAAATCAGTTCTGATGTAAATTAACTTTTTGAAAAAAAGTCATTTTCTGTCTCTTTACACTTGGTCCCTGTAGTCAATCCCCAGGGTGCAGGATGGGGGAGAACTGATCTCCCAGTAATTACTGAAAGACTCTGGCTCTCCCAGCCAGAGAGGGGAGCAGGGCTCATGTCTCAGCGATGTCAGAGTAATCCTTCATCACACAAGTTATATACATTTCTCATAGCTGGCCCCACTCTATCAATCCTTCTGAAATATGAGAATCCCACTGAGGTCCATTTAGTCATCCTGCTTCCTATTGTTAATGAATATGACAAAGCAAGACGGATCCTAATGCCAGTATCTCCAGGCAGGCTGGCAGCCCTCTTGCTTTCGTTTCTGTGCCCTACTACTACTTATCAGTGCGATTTGATGACTGCTCTGAAGTGTGTTTCACATACACGTAGCAGGGTTCATATCCAAGCAAATCTGAATTCTGGGTATAAAGTTTCATGGGCAACTGTTTCCCGCAATTTACTAGGAATTTATGTATATATAATGTTTTATAAGTCTCTCTTTATAAGTCTCTCTTTTCAGGTAACAATAATAAAATAATAATAAAATGAAAAATTAGTTCCTGTTTTAGTAGTTCAAGCCTCTTCTGATGCTCATGCCCCTTAGGTCCTTACCAAGGATGTCTGCTGCACTCTGCTGAACCAGAAAGTGTTTCATCTTGGCCATCACTGCATTAGAAAAGAGGCACAGCACATCTTGGCCATTCATCTTGCATTAGAAAAGAGGCACAGCACACAGTTTGTAAATCTTTTGGACTGGATTATCAGGCACAATGACAAAATCTTGTAGCGCTGAAAAAATTAGTTTTATGTCGTTTTTCCACACCCTTGTTCCTAGGATCGCTGGAAATTTGTTCTGCTGTGTCATTGGTGTCAGGGTGATGGAAGATGCAGAAGTAGTCCATATTCTACATATACCATCCATGTGCTGCCCATGAATCTGCTACACTGGAAGGAGAATTCTACTGCTAAGAAAAGGGTTTGGGGTTTTTTAGCTAGTCTAGCAGATCTCTGATTTTCTACTCATATTTCCTTTAACTCAAAGGGTATTATGAACATGATGTTGTCTTCTAACGAAAGTAACCACAGAATGGGTGACAGCAGCGATCAATAGGACTGAAGGCAAAGGGGCGTGTATTTTATATTTTCCCTTCCTTGAATCTCCCTATTCCTTGTAAGTTAATTACATGATGAATGTAGGCCATCAGTCTAACAAGAACTACCATGATATTTCATCTCTTGGAATAAACAAGGGTTGCTTCTCAGCTACATGTTTTGAAAAACACATATAAGAGTGTATGTATATGTATATAAGGTTATCATGCAAAGGTTTTTGTGTGCACATTTTCTGTCAAATAAAGTTTTTGATCAAAAGCAATAACTAGAAAGTAGTCTGAATAAATTTTCCTTAAAGTATCTTAAATAAAACGAAAGGTCTTGAGTTACATAAAAAAGTAGTATACATATTCTTTTACCACTATCTGTTTTATTATGAGAAAGAATCAAGTTAAGTTCTCTAACTCAGAGCAGTAATCTACTCTTTGCAAACATGCTTGCTACTAAACTCTAATGTACAAAGGCAGAAGACATTGACTTTTTGCTAGTTTTATTAAAAAAAATTGTATTGTGAAAACTTTTTTCACCTAAATAATTTTTACACATAAATAATTTTTTAATCAAAGTAATCATAGGTGTTCAAGATGCTGGCACACCTTATTTCTCCTTATTTTATGCTTTTAAACTTTGTCTAGAACGATAAATGTTAAATAAACCTTCTTTACCTAAGTATTGCTTTTCTGTAATTGTCTAGCATATTACATGTTAAAAGACTTAAGTCTTGTTTTCGGTGGGCTTGGTTAATGAAGATCACCTGGCTAAGGTGGGTTTCGTCAGACAGAAAGCTGAAAAAACCCTACCTTAGATAAGAAAGATAGCCCTGTGATAACAAGGCTCTTTATCATCTTCTAATATCACATTTATATGTTCCAGTGTTTCATTTAAATCCTACTGATCAAAGGCATCATTGTTGGGGTAGAGCTGGTACCCAGCAAAGAGAAAAGGGCAGCATGAGCCCAGCACAACCTCTAGAAACTCGAGAGAGGGAACTTTGGCCTGAGGACTCCTTTTAGCCTCTTCTCCTTTTTGATATCCAATCAACGTGCCTCAGCAGGACCCTTTGCATATTCTCACCCCACTCACTCCTCTCTGTCTGTGTGATTCTGGCAGTGGCTGAGATTCTGGGTCTGTTCTGTTAACGGGAACTTTAATGGGTGCAAACTTTCCACATCCAGTTGTGCCAGCCTGTAGTAAACTGCTGCTTCAAATCACGATAATGCTAGTCAAAACTAAGCCAATGCCAGCTGCAAAGCTACTTCTTTCTCTTCCAACAGCTGGAAAGGGCCTAACCTGTGAACTCAGGTGTCCTCATCTCATTAGGGTTGCTTGTTGAATAGTTTAGATTAATTACCTTCAAACTGCTACTTGTTTTTTCCCTTGCTACTATATGTGTTTCATAGAGATGTTTATCTAAGAGAAAGGAAAAATTGGTATAGTCACCCTCCAGGTGACTGAAGAGAAAACTGCAGATATTATAAATACAGTCAGAAATTTTGGACTAGTTTTCATACTTGAAATGTCTCAGATTCATAAGGCAGGAGTTTTCCTAATGCAGAGTTCTGAATATCAGTGAGTAACAAAAAAATTCGAGCTCCTACATTGTGGTGTTGTTATTCACAAAAGATTATTTAGATAATATTTTAAAAGTTCATGATCTAATCCAGTTCCAGATACTGGGTTCTGCATCTCTCATCTTTGAATACTGTTCTTTTAACAGGCTTCTATCCTTGGAAATTTCTGATTTTAAGTGTGACTTTTTTCTTTTATTGATGTCATATTACAGCTCTTACTTGAAACAATTTGGAATGCCCTAATTTTTAACTGCTTTTCTGTCTTGTGTTGTGGTTTAACCCAGCAGTAGCTCAGACCCTACAGCTGCTCCCTCCTTTCCCTGCAGTGGGATGGGGGAGAGAATAGGAAATAAGGCAAAGCTCATGGGCTGAGACAAAGACAGTTTAAAAGGACAGAAAAGGAAGGGAAAATAAGAATAATGATAAAAGAACACACAAAACAAGCGACACACAATGCAATTGCTCGCCACCCACTGACCAATGCCCAGCTAGTTCCCAAGCAGTGACTGCCACGCCCAGCCAACTCCCCCAGTTTTGTTGTTCAGCATGAGGCCATATGGTCTGGGATATCCCTTTGGCCACTCAGGGTCAGCTGTCCCATCTGCGTCCCCTCCCATCTTCTCGCCACCCCCAGCCTTCTCGCTGCCAGGTCCACTTGAGGAGATGAAAAGTCCTTGACTTCGAGCAAGCCCTTCTCAGCAACAACAGAAACATAGGTGTGCTATCAACATTATTCTCATCCTAAATCCCAAAAACAGCACTGTTCCAGCTACTAGGAAAACAATTAACTCTATCTCGACCAAAACCAGGATAGCTGGACATAAAAGCCTTTCCTCTGTCCTTGTCATGTACCTCTCTCTTAGAGAATTTAAACCTCCCTTTAACCACCAAAATCATTACATTATTTTTGCGTTGGAAACGTTTTAAGAATTAATATTTTCTCTTCACTTGTCTGAAGCTGTAGTGCCTTGTTTTATGGTTAAAAAAATTCTACATTTTATTTTACTTTAGTTCCATTTCTGCCTCCTTAACTGCATGCTGACAGGGAGCATACTGAGAAAAAAAGCGGCCGTGCCATTTAGAACTGCTTCTCATTGACCTCCTTCTATCCTTGCATTTTCAATGCATTCTTCTGGTTGCTTTTCTATGTTAAAATCTGGGTGAGAAGCTTTGAATGCTGAAACTCAAATGTTAAGTCACATTAGCTGGATTTCACTAGAATAGTGTAGGTTCAGAGGGATGGAGTATGTGCTTATTTTTGCTCTCAGCTGAATAGCTCTGTACTTTGAAATCTCTGTTGAAACTCTTTTGAATGAAAAATGACTACATTACATAAAATCGTAGAATCACATAAACATGAAGTACCAGGTTGGAAGGGACAACAAGGGTCCAACCTTTCTTGGCAAAAGCATGGTCTAGACAAGATTGCACAGCACCCTGTTTAGTTGAATTTTAAAAAATGTCCAAAGTTGAAGAATCCATCACTTGTCTAAGGAGATTATTCCAGTGGCTGATTTTTCTCATTGTGAAATCTTTTCCTCTTGTATCCAAATATCCCCAGAAGTAACTTGTACCCATTACACCTTGTTTTTTTCCTGTGACACCTTGGAAAAAGGAAGTCTCCATATTTTTTTTTGTAGCCACCCTTTAAATACTGGAACATGGTGATAAGGTCTCCCCTAAGCCTTCTTTTCTCAAGGCTGAACAAATCCATTTCTCTCAGCCTTTCCTCATATGGCAACCTTCCCAGCCCCCATTCTGATCATTTCTGTGGCCCTTGTCTGGACCCTCTCCAGCCTGTCCACATCTTATTGGTAAACACACCTATATAAGTAGGGGTAGGTTTTGGGTTTTCTCAATATAATGAAACTTGGGGATTTTCAACATCATCTTTTGGTGGTCTCAAATGTGTAGGGCTTTGGTTTGGTTAAATAGAGGCTTGCCACCAATCTGAGATGAAGCAGATTTGGTTTATTGTCTTTTTTTTTTTTTCCTCAAGAGTAATCAGTGATTTGGAGCCTAGATATATGATTGTTTTCAGAAGCATAGGTGCAGTTCATTTGACCAAATGTAAACATTTTTTCCATAACTTTCCATCCCTTTTCAATAAGTAGAAGGAAATAGGTATTTTTAGGGAATAAATAATCTCATCCTGCATAAACTATCTGAAGTCAGGTGAATCATAAACTGACTCTCTATGAACTATAAGAGGAACCTGAAGTGTTTAGATCACATTCAGGATCTACATGAAAACACATGAAATCCAGTGGGTTTCAGAGGATTCAGAGTATGTCAAATCCTATCTTAGGGAAAATCTCTCCTCTCCTCTCCTCTCCTCTCCTCTCCTCTCCTCTCCTCTCCTCTCCTAGCAAGAAACTGTATTTACTGTGCAGAGTTTAGTCTTAACAAACCAGACTCTGACCTCAGCCTCCAAAGTTTGATATTGTTCGTCCTGCGCTGGTTGGATTCAGTCAGTATTGCTGGATGAGTGACCTTTCCTGCTGTTCCTGGCTCTGAGTGTCTGGGTGTCGTGGGAGTGTCTTCGCTTAGAAGTGCACACTTCTTTTAAAACAATCATTATCCCTTTCCTCTCAAAAATTTTTCTGCTCTGAAGAAATTGCTATGCAACAAGCTGTTCAATGTCTCAAAGTCCAAGACATTTTACTCTAAACTTTTTTTTTCAAATTCAAATTAAAAATAGAAAGAATGTTTTTTTCATCTAGATGGAACCATTGTCAAATTTAATAATTTTGGTAGTCTAGTAACAAAGCTATACTCTTCATCACCCAAATCTCTCCAACAAACAAGGCAGAAGTTCCCAGATAGTACATAATTCACAAATGCAATGAAACAGATTTTTTGTTGGGGAGGGAAATTGGTTTCTGAACAGAAATAGTCACCAGCAGCATTTTAGTCAATTCTCTCTTTCAGGCATTTCAGCCAAAATGTTATTATCAGGTTTGCAGGAAGCAAACCTGATAACAACCTGTCCTGTGAATTTAGTCTGTTTAGAAAGATTAAAGGTCTTGTTTAAGAAAAATACTCAGATCACAAATGTAATTGCAATGTATCTTTTTTAAGGAGTGAATGATGCTTATACCCTTAGGATTTATCTTCATGGAGAAACCATTATGAAATAAATATAAAGCTGTTAGACAGTGTCCAAAGGAGGGCTACAAAGGTGTTGAAGGGCCTTGCGGAGAAGCCGTATGAGGAGCGGCTGAGGTCACTCGGTCTGTTGAGCCTCGAGGAGACTGAGGAGAGACCTCATTGCAGCTACAACTTCCTTGTGAGGGGAAGAGGAGGGACCGGCACTGGTCTCTTCTCTCTGGTGACCAGGGACAGGACCCTGAGGGAATGGCCTGAAGCTGTGTCAGGGGAGGTCTAGGTTGGATATTAGAAAAAGGTTCTTTGCCCAGAGGGTGGTTGGGCACTGGAACAGGCTCCCCAGGGAAGTGGTCGCAGCACCAGCCTGACAGAGTTCAATAAATGTTTGGACAATGCTCTCAGGCACATGGTGTGACTCTTGGGGGTGATCCTGTGCAGGGCCGAGAGCTGTACTCGATGATCCTTGTGGATCCCTTCCAACTCATCTTATTCTGTGATTCTGTAAGATATAAATTTAAAATGCAACAGCTATTCAATAGTGATTTACACCATTATTCTTCACTAAGAAATGCACTATATCTTAGCACTTGCACTGAAGACACCCACCTCTGTTCCGGAACACTGAGTCCCCTTTAAGAATCAAGCTGTTTCTGGCAACAGAAACAAGAAGCAAAAGACAGAGAAGCAGGAACACAGAATTGCAAAGTTCCAGCTGTTGAGGTCAGCAAAGTACAGAGAAGATCCATGAATATTTGACAAGTTGGTATTTCAGGTTCCGTCATAGATCCTGGTATTTAGGTAGGAACTGGACCTGTGCTTGAAGAATTACAGAATGCTGAGCTTAGGTGCTCTCAGGAGAGATGGTTGGAAAACTCTGGCCTGCGTATGACCTTCAATATCTTCATAGACATAGAGAAAATAAAAGGATTCCTTCTGGCTCCATTTTTATTATTATTATTTTTCAATAACTATTTTAGACTATTCCTGCATGTCAACAAGTCCTTAGGAAAAGAACTTATAGGAAACATATCAGAATGACACCTGGTAGCTCCTGTCAAAACTGTGCTCATCAATTCCTGCCAGGGAAGCTAATTTCATTAGAGATGAGGTTGAAATTGTCACTCAGCAAGTTTATTAATTCTCAAATACCAAGAGTGAAAAATGCACCAGCTGGGTGATAATCATCGAACGTGTATAAACAAGCCCCATGCTTCGCTAATCTTCACTCTGCTGCTGGTTACAGCCCCCAAGCTTTTAAAATAATGTTTAATAGATCAGATTGTTCCTGAAGGTAAACAAGGATGTGAAATTGCTGCAGGCAACTCTCTCCCCATCACACCTTGTGCAACACATATGGACATCCTGCCTGACCACAGGCTCTTCTTAAGCTTTTCAGGTTCAGCTTCCATGGGGCATTCAGATACATGACTCTCAGTACTCAGGTTTTTCTGAACAGGAGGCCCACCCACGCCAGGTGGTCTCTCAGGCTTGGGAGACCCTGGAAAGAGTAGAGATGTGCATGATTCTGCACAGAGCAAATCCATCACACCACCACTTGTGCCAAGCAGCTCTGCACCTCACCCAAGCACAGTGAGAGGAGACTCTCTGCAGTGCAGAGTTGTCTCATTGCACAGCAGATGTATTATTGCCTTGCAATGCATCCTGTTAATTCTGTAAATTAACAGAATAGCACAGAATAGGTAGGTCAAACTTATCTGTGCTAGACATACAATGAGCAAATGAGCTCAAAGGGGGCATTTTCAGGGTGGTGGCTGTTTTTGGAAAAGTACCATTGGTTACAAGACAGAAGAGATGCGCTGCATTATCTCTGGAGTGGGGCAGCACCTTTGTGGCCAGCATAAATGGGAACCTTCCCTTTAGTTCTGCTGCTACAGAGTGAGTCTTAAAGACCCGCAACTTGCAATCTGCAGTGGAGTTTAGTGACACGGTCCTCTGCCAGTTGCTGTGTGCAGCTAAACACGCAGAGCTGCAGATACACACCAGCCATGTGCACTTCAGTGTATAATGCTATTAATAATTACTTGGTTCTTCCATGGTCAGTGATTTCTAGTAATCCTCTGTTTTCTCCCTTGTTAGATTTAGATATATCAAAGGCTCTTTGCCTGTAGCAAGGCCACGCGGAAAGAGGCACCATTCTGTAGTCAGGGGTTCTTCACGATCACTGGCTTTGCACAGGTTTTTCAAACTTGCTGCTGGATAAAACCATCAGAATTTTTAACATGCGAGCGGCCAGCAGCAGGACACCATCTCATTAACTCTTATAGCTCCATTTTCTGAATGCTGCTGTGCAGCTCATTTATATTCATGTATTCTTCCTCCTGCTGTTCAGAGCATACAAGGACCGAGAGCCCTCACAAGGGATGTTTGCATTAAAGCTGCACATTAGCTTCTAATGCCCTGAGGATCCTTTATGTTTTAAGGTAGATACAGCATTTTGTCTTTTACAAAAGGTTCTGCTTGAAAGGTTCAGGGTAGGAAACCTAGCTTTGTCCCAGGGCTGACAGATGTACTAGCCAATTTAACAAAAATATTAGCTGCCAAGAGGCTTGGCAAAATACATGTAGTGTCCCAGCTTGATGAGAAAAAAACCAAGATGTACATTGCTTATCTGTGGAAAGCTTGTTAGTAAGGTCTGGCTGAAAGTACTTAGAGAAAAAGTCTTTTTGTCAAATACCCTGCAGTACCAAAGATAAAATATTTTGCACAGACATAACAGTTTTGATAAGTTTTTTCACCTTGAAGGTTTCTGTGAGAATCAGTATTTTTCTGATTACTACTGAAACAGCAGAGACAGGTGAGGGTGAAAGGCAGAGGAGAGAGTGGAATGATTTTGAAAAATCTGAAGACAAACTGTCTTAACAAAAGTCTATTTTTGCAAAACTGGCTGGAGTCTTATCTCCCAGAATGGAATTTGAAACCTTGCAAGTCCTTACCAAAAGGCACTGCCACCATTTAGCAGGCTTCAGTGTTAACTATATTGATCACATTACCTTTCTCACTACTCAAACAAAGGGACAGATTTCAAATATAGATTTGAAAGCTATTCAGGATCCCAAAGCATTCCAACAGCACTAAAATCAATAGTATAATAGACAAAAGAGTGGCAGTTGGTGAGCTAAAATGAATTTATTTTTCTGAATTGAAAGTTTGAGTTCCACAGGTTAGTTTCTACCTAACATAAAAGAGAGTTAGTGAAAAAAATGGAGAGAATCCAAATTCCACAGCCTGCTGGCAAGATGGGCCCTTGGACCAGAAGAGCTCTTCCTCTGACAGAATCTGCACCAGGTCCAGGCTGCCACCTCCCCTAACAAACCCTGAAATATCCCTCCAGAGCTTTCATGTGCCCAGCTATGAAAACACAGTTTTTCCATCTGAGCAGTAAGTTGCAGTGTCTTCTCCCTGTACTTCCACTAGGATTGGCTGAATTGTTCTTGCATCAGAACATTTTTCACTGGTCTCGTTCTTCATGTTATTCTATGGACTAGGTCTAATAGCTGTTTGTATTTCCTGTATTTCCATATATTTTTCCTTACTATTTAATTAGAGGGTTTTTTTGCAAGACTTACTCAAATGTACTTCATGGCTTTGACTGTATTTTATACAAGGAATGGTATTCAGATAATTTTAATACAACAGAAGTATGCAAAGTTCTTTAATGCACTTTAATATCAAGGCAGAATTAATTTTCAGTAGGAAATAGGAAAGAAGAAATGTTTGGAATTCATAGGATGGGCATAATCTAGTAATAAAACACCTAAGTGGCAGACAGGAGCACAGATTAGGCTTTGTCAGTGGTGCATATGGCCTAAACCCCAAGTCAGTTAGTCATAATAGTGCATAGACGTGTTCCAGATATTGTTACAAGGCAGAATGGTCTATAAACGGCCTTCTCAAACATCAATCTTTTGCCTTCAGAACTGCTTATTAACTGAGCTGAGGAATACATCAAATATGCTAATAACGTAGTAACCAGCAGCTAAGGAAAAAAAATAAACCACCAAATGTTCATTTACATTAGGATCACAGCAGCAACAGCATACTGATAATTTAACCCCCTCTGCTCTGGATAACAACCTCAATGTGACACTAAGCACAGACTATATAGAGAATGCCGTAATTGAATGACCTCACTGTCAGTTTTAAACAATTAAAGATATTGAGATAATTCAAAAGGACAAGTGGAAGCCTGTTTGCTTCATCTAAGGCTACTTAATAATCAGTTTTATGCACTGAGATAATGAGACATATTAGCCCCAGAGTCGAGGGGGGAGGGTCAGTGAAAAAGCTCAAACTCTCTTAAAGCCTAAGGTCAGAGTTAACACATGGCTTTCCTTGCTTACAAGGAAGAATGTCACACTGAAGCAAATAATACATAAATAAATGAATGAATAAATAAAAAAATAAATAAAACAAAACAAGAGAAGGCAATGATTTGCATGCATGCAATTAAAGGACATTAAATTAGACATTTTTCCAATCAGCACTTGACATTTGGAAAAGGTTGGTGGTCATTCAAAAACAAATCCTGGGCTATCTTGCTTTGTACCATGTTTGGCAGCAACTACTATAAACCGCTCTCTTCTATATGTATTTTTTCATTCACCTCATGAGTTACACATGTGAAATTTCAGAATCTTTATTGTCATCATAAAAAGCTGCTCATTACAAGAAGATTATTGTTCTGAGATATATACTGCATTTGTGTTGGAGTAATCAGTTAACCCTCTATGTACATGAGGGTACTTAAATATGCACCTCCAGGAACAGGCTGTGCACATATTATAGCTGTACAGCCCCAGAATTTTTGATATTTTTTTTAGTTTCTAGCCAGAATCATACCCTAGACCTACCAACCCTCCTTTCACAAACTTCCAATTTTTCCCTCTCCATGTAAGAATATGTGAAGGCCTCACTACCCATCTACATCATGCTCTCAATGGGTGAATAGGAGAAGGGCACATGTGGATTTGAAATCAATGTGGCCTCCAGCTTTTACAGAATTATTGTAAGAGAATCAATTATTTATACAGAATCAGCATTGCTAAAGCATCAAAATATCAGACACTTTTGAACAGAAAACAGTTCATCTATTCATCTATTTTACATATATTTTTAATTATAATTTGAGGAAATTTACAGGAAACTGTTTATGATATGCAGTATTGAGTGCTCTGCAAGCAGCATGATAAAGTCTTTGCTACTTTCACGCGTTTTTGTGCGTGTTGTAGGCATTTATGCACACTTACAGGTTGACAGCAGTGAGGTTTGCATTACTGGTCAGTAATGGGCTAGTCGGTATATCCAAAGTAAGGTGATATCCCACTGCCCTCGATAGAATCCAGATAACTAAACTTCAAGTAGACCAAGTTAAACTATAGAGTCAGTTTTCTTTTTTACAACATACATGGTACATCTCCTTTTAAAAGCTTCAGTCCAGCATAGTATGGGTGCTTAAATCCCATCAGTGCAGAGTGAGGTGATTAAATCCCTGAAGAAAGGTGCAGGGAGACAGACGTAGCCCAAGCTTACGTGAAGAGCAGAGCGAGGTCCTAATTCAGTTTCTCTCAGCTCTTGCAAGGTGTGTGGGCTCTCCACAAACTCAGTCTTCACACTCAGGTTCATTATACCAGGCCAAAATGTAGTAAATAAATGGTCTTCCATAAAGGGTTAATGAAAAATAAGCATTTCCAAAGAAAATCACTAGATTGAGGAGGAGTGAGGCTGAATGTGAGACTGGAGATGAAGAAAGTGATACTCTCAAACTACTGACATATTGCAGTGTGAAACTGGCTCCTCCAGGGTATTGGGAGCTGGCTTTAATTTCGAATCTGCCCCACTGCTCTGAATTATGACAGATCATTATGGAGTCCGTATCTGCCTTCCTCTCACACATTCATCCAACCAAGCAAGATGCTACAGTGTGGCAGAGCTCCAGAACACTGACATCTTTTTTTGGCAAATAATTAATTTCAAAGTATTTTCTCAAATACGTGTAGGCTTCTAGTCAATGAAAATATGAGTTTGCCACTTATTCAAACCATCTGTCTTTATTTTTTAAATTATAATTGTACAATATGTCCATTTTCCAGGATTATTATTTCATTTTTTTAAGATTACTTTTAGGCATCTGAAGGTTTTATCTGTAATTAAAATACGTATACATGGTTTGATTAAAGTTACTCTGTCCAGGAAAAGATATACAAACTGTTTTTGCTAACAAAGGAAAAACCCCACTGCAGTGCACAAATGACATGCCTCGCAAAATGTAGTGTGGCAATAAGTCAGAATTAGGATCCTGACTGTGTATCAGGGCATTGAAAGAAGTTCATTAAAATGTGAGAATGGAAAGATCTTCACATTCAATACCCGATTTATATTAAAATCTCCTTAAAATATACCACTGGGACAATGCAAGGTGTCGATACACTTAGCAAGTGATAGAGGTCATACCTTCTATAGTCTGCTTATTAAAATACGTATTTTATGCTGGGTTTCAATAATTTCCTGCTTTCTAAAGAAAAGTATAATTTTGGAAAAGCATTAAATGATGAGCCCTTTGACCTCCCGAAAAGATCTGGAAAAAAAGCATCTTGCATTACAAATCATTTATCATTCATATGATCTTTGCTGCCTGAATACAAGACTAACTGACTTTTGAATGCAAGCTGGTGATTTCTGAATGCAAGGCTAAGTGTTCAGCTTATGGTACAGCTGGGCCATTCTCACCATGCTGTAAAAAAAATCAGCTGAAAGACTTCTTTTCATATATCAAGAAAATGAAAATGGAATAATTATTTTTCTTCTCTAGGCTAAGAAAAATATGGCAAGCATACATTTTGAGTCAAGAGTTTTACTGAATGCATTAACATTATTTTTTTCATCAATGAAATATCAAGTATTTAGCAATAAATTGAAAAATTTAACATTTCTTTTTGAAAAGGTCTGCTTTGTGCTTCCTGGGTAACAATGGATAAGTTGCAATTCTGAGTAGATTAAAAATGTCAGGAAGAAAGCAAATAGGAAAAATACAGTGATACAGGAAATGATTTAGACTTGGTTTAGTGTCTGTTTAAAAGCAGACCTATGTCTGCTCACACCAAACTGCAAAGGGTGTGTTTTCTGTGAGACACTGCTGATACGGAGAAAAATGTGTTTTTTGAATACCACGTCGTATTCAATACCATATTTTTCACGCAATTATTGAATTATTTTATCTTGATAATGTCAAAGGCAACACATTTAAATCTTGCTTTAGCATTTAGACTTCTGCATTAGTAGTCAAAGCAACTAGAAGTGCTAGATTTTAACATGATGAAAATAAAACATTTACTTCATAAAAATGAAGGGTTGTGGAACATTTCTTTCAATTTGAGCAAAAAACCCCCATAGTCTAACTTTCTCAAAACACTGTTTTCTAATAAAATGGAAATTTTGTTTGAAATATAGTTTATCAACTGATGAAGAGAGTCATTGGGTGATAATATAATGACCCATAGACCACAAATCCAAGATTCAGATACCAAAGAAGAAGAAACCTACTGCTCAGAACCACCACACTCTGCAACAACACTGGAGGGTCACCCTTGCTCTGCTCACGACCTCCTTGAGCATGTATCGGTGGCCGTGCCGAGGAGTGCCCACGATGACACAGTGGTGGTGGTTTGTAGGTTATGCCTTGGGACTGTTGTCCAGCCTGAGAGCACCCAGGCAAGCACAGAGAACACCAGACAGCACCTGGCCAGGTGTGTCAGTGCTGAACTCAGCCACTGGGGCTGGTGTAACACTCAATCCGCAGCCTGATACAGACACAGCACTGGCCCTCTGTGTGCTGAGCTGAAATTGTTACTGGCACGGCCAAGGAGTTAGTGTGCCTAGCCAGCTAACCTAGCTAAGAGTCATAGCAGGCACTTCTGGGAACTTCAAGTGCTCAGTAAATAACTGTTTCTTAGCTCCATACGCAGAATTTCATGTTTTTCTGTCCCTTGTAATCCAAAACCCCAGTATTTTACCACACATCCATATTATCTGCCAAGTCTGTTGCAAATGAAGCACATTTTGAAAATTAAAATCCAATTTTAAGAGGCACAGGTGTGGAAATGTAAGGAATAACAGATCCACTTTTATCCAGGAGCTCTGCTTGTTCTCCCACTCACTCAACAAGCAGCCTGCACTTGCCTCTTCCACTCGGCCCTGGGTGTCATCTGGAGGTGACCATGGGGAGCTGGGCTTGCTTTAAGTGTTTCAGAAGGAAAGCACAGGAAGGGGCTTCTTTTGTACTTCCTAGAGCTTATGCATCTGTTTGGGCTCTACACGATAACAACTTTTATATTTTTCATCTTCCACACATGTACTGTTTGTACCTTCAGGTAGTGAAAAGCATCTTTGTGTGAAATGATAAATGAATACATTGATTTATACAGTGTTTGCCCCACTCTAAAAATCAGTGCAAACTTGCAGGAAAACAGAGAATCAGAGAGATTATTTTGGGGTTCAGTTTACCAGAAAGTAATATGTGTTTGTATGTGTACTTAGAATGAGTTAGTGAACATGTATCATTAAGTCTTATATAAGTATACAGATGCATGTGCACACACAGGCTCACCTGAACTACTAACAATTAATCACATTTTTGAATAAACAGTAGGGAGCAAGCAAAGTTTAAATATCTGGACTTAAGAGGCTTGGGATTTTCAGCAGTGCCTCTGAAGAGATGGGATTTAAGGCTGCTATGAATCCTACAAAAAAGCATAAAGGGGAAAAAAGAAGTCACCTCTGTCCTGTGTGAAGCCCTTTGTGAAGCCCGTGTGTATTTTTGCAGTCCTTCTGTGCCATAGATGTGAGGAATGTGAGTGTACTTGCCTGCAGCCAGCGTGTAGCAGGGGACTGGTCTCTGGAGAGCATTGCATTGTGCATGGCACGTACTCTACATGGCAGATTGTCATGAAAGTAAATGCTGACAGATTCACTTTATACACCCGCCCAGTTTCTTCATTCCCCTCTAGAGTCTGAGCCAGATGTGCTGGCAGTGCTTATGGGAGAGAGGAGGCCGAGATACTTCACGCTGATGCTGTCTTTGGGTTTGGGGCCTGCTTTTCCTATGAATCTTAATAAAGGCTCAAGAAAGCTTCATTTCCAGGCATTTGACAGGCTAGTGCCAGTCCAGAAGCAACGGGGGAGCATGCTGTGCATACTTGCTTACAGCAGCCCTGCTGGGTTTTTATTAATTGTCCTCTCATGTGCTTTCATATTCTGCAGGGAGACAAACCATAGTCTCTTTGTGCTGAAAAGAGATGCTTCAGACAAAATGGAGGCAGGGCTGTTCTCCTTGGCAAAGACTTGCTCCTTTAGGGCCTGCGCTTTCAGAAAAGAGACACATTAGATATAACACTGAATTTGATGTGTTTAAATTACCTGACAAGCACCATGAGTTTCTGCTTTTGCTGATTACTGATCTGCCACCATCATCCATTTCTCGTTTAACTGATCATGGTGTGAGCATGATGTTTGTGCTGCAGAGAGAATGCCACTTCCTTCTGTCCCCCATGCAGGTCACTTGGAGGATGATTGTCTCTTCACACTTCAGGGGGTCACTGACACTGCAGTGGTGTTGAGCAAATGGGAGTGGAAGGATCTTCTTGCCTTCTCCTCTCCCACACACTTCATTGACCCATCAGCTCTGCCTGCATGCAGTACAGATAGATGCAGAATATATTGCAGGAGATATTGCTTCTGAAATTGCTGACTTAGCAAGCCTTGAAAAGAAAGCCAGAACAGAGGGCATTTGGGCTGATGGATGGCTATAGAGATACATTATATACTATTAAAAAAAAAAAAAAAAAAAAAAAAAAAGGAAGATGAAAAAAGGCAAAAAAAGTAGAGAACTGGCATACTGGAACATGGTTCTCCCCATTCCCTGTGACTGGTTCAGTTTTCCTGGCCAGCACACTGAATTGTTATCCAGAGCCTTTAAAATAATCAGTCATCATCTATTTTCTTCTCCTGGTTTGTATGACTTTGCTGCTTTTCTGGAAAAAAATATGCATACAAAACCATCTCACTTCCAAAAAGATGTAAGATGTTAATTGTGTGAATTCTCTTGTAGCAACATAACATTTGGAACAATGTCTTGTTTCAAAAGCATGGTTTCTTCAACTCTCCCATACTGAAAATAGAAGCAACCAAGGTATGCATTGACCTCAGTATTAGGAATCTGGGATTGCTAATATTTTTTCAACAAATACAAGAATCATAGGCCTTGACATTCAGACTGTGCAAAATTCTTCACAGTTTCAAGCTAACAGCCTGATTTTTCCTTCTGTTACGTTCTGTAGGAACAGGGATAATCCTGGAGCATTTATTGTGAGGAGAGCTGTCACTCCAAAAGTCTTCCCTTTTACTATTCTCATTAGAGTAATAGTAGTTGAGTTCATAAAAACTGCAAAGAAGTGTAGAAAAAATTATTTCCATGGCCAAATCCTTCCTTTCCAAATAAGATGTGGGTTATGAAAGCTGAAAAAAAACCCCCTGTCTTCTTTTCCAATAAAACTCTTTTGGAGTCATTTAGGCATGTGCCCCATGTCCATCACAGTGTGATACAAAATTAACTCTAAGTGAACAAGACTGACACTGGAAACCAGGTGCTTAATTTGCGAACCAGCTCCTCTAAAAAACATGTCACTGCAGATAATTTAAGGATATATTGAAAATACAACTGTATAAGGCCAAATGCTTGAAAATAGTTGCTTAGATTTCATCACTGAAAACCTGTGAACTTGACACTCAAAAGTAAAGTGTGTTTTTGTCAGATGATCTTCTGTGATAACAATGTCAGGAGATGAGAAATTGAGGCTAGTGATATCAAAGAATTTACTTAGTCACCTTGCCAGATATTTTGGAGAACCTTGAGTGTTCTCACTGTCTTTAGAAATGAGTCACACAGAATAGGGCATGCATTGTTGAGTTTTACAGTCAGTAAATAGTGCAGAGTTCCCACATGGTTTCTTCCTGCCATGTTTGGCATGTCCAGGGTAGCAGTTGCCAGAGGATTGTATGTATTGAATGTGCAGCAGGACTGGGGAGCAGCAATACATGAATTGCCATCCTGAATAAAACTGTGCCGTCAAGTCCGGGTTACCACTGCCACACATCTCAGAGGATAGGAAAATAATGTGTCACTGGGCAGCTGTAACAGAACCTGCACACAGACCTTCATTCCACCTCCTCGATCTGTATCCCAGGGTCTTTTGTGTTCCTGTGGTGAACTAAAGTAGGAAAGATTTCTAGAACCCTCTAGGTACACACAAGTTCATTCATCTTGGCTCCCTTTGGCTCTCTTTTTGTGTATTTTAACAAGTACATGGTTTCACTCATGTGTGTTTGCTGGCTGGAATGGTCTCAGATCAATGTGAACAACACCTGAGCTGGCTTTGGTATACCTGTATCTTGGTCTTAAAGGTGAGCACTCCAAAACTTTTATTGACAGTTAAGGAATAGCTAAAAATTTAAATTTGCACTTGAATGACATTAAAGAATAGCTTGTAAACAAACTTGCTTGTGCTCTCTAGACCCTGTAAAATAGCTCCTTCTATCCCGGTTTCCTTGACTAAGCAGCTCTCAAGGACTTTATGGGTTAAAACAATCTCCACACAGTCTCCTCTGCGCTCCTAGTAGAGCCTCTATGTCCATTGCTGCTGAAGTCTGGCTCTGTGTGTCTGCTTTTCGTTTTTTCTGGGGTACACAGCTTGGTAAAACAAACCACTCTTAAAAATGCTCCTTGTTCCCTCTATTTCCTTGGTTTGGTACTTGCCACAAACCCATGGCATTGCTTCAGGAGTCAAACCAGTAAAAAACTGACCCAACAGTCACGTAAAGTGGGGGGTGGCGGTGTCAGCAAATTTAGCAAGCTGAGCCAGCCCACTGAAAGTCAGACTGATGCCACTACCATCTGAAAGAATATTCGGAGTGGTGGTGGAGTAGGGGTGCCTTTTCTTAGTTGATCATCTCATTCCTACTGCAAAATTACAGCCTTCAGGAGTATTTGGAGTCTGGCTGACCACTGTCTGTCCTTCTCCAGCTGTCATAGCCTCCCTCTTACCTCAGAGGTTAAGCTGCTCTTGAAGCATGATATGACCTCTCAGGACGCTGGGGTGCCGAATCACATCCCAAACCAGCAGCCATCCTCCTGGTTCCTATATGGTCGGTGGACTGTGCGTTGCAAAACGTGCGCATCCGTTTGGGTAGGTTTGTCTCTGTTATGGTGTAACCTCTTTCTTGCAGCCATCATCTTGACTTCCATTGCAGTCAGCAAGCAGCATTAAAGCACTGTGATTATATGGGTAGTACAACAGAAATCACAGCAGAAAAATGCAATTTGCAGTCAGGTCTAGCTATGGTGTGTGCATTCAGGGTGTCGATTCCTATCTTTGTTTTTGAATGTTTAGCCACAATTCTTAGTGATTAATACAAATTTCTGCTAGAAAGGAGAAATAGGAAAAAAAATCAGCATAAATTTGCCTCAGTATAAAATTCATACTCCGACGAATTACTATGATGCTGCAGACAGCAGTAACAGCAAGTAAACCGTTCAGTATTATTGTAATGCTGATGATTATTGTTCGTTTCTGTTCACCAAAACAAAGAAAATCAAAAAATTGCCCACTTTCTTCAAACCCACCTCATAATAAATCCCCTGGGCTTCGTTCCCTATCCGCACCTGCCTGACATCAGTGTGGGCAATTGATTTCCATGAGGAAACACTCAGTTTGTATCGGTGCCCACAACTGAAAAAACAGGTCCTGGCTTTTTGCGAGGTTTGGCATACTGTCTTGAAATCAGACAAAATTAGCCAGAATCTGTGAATTGGTTATTCTTTGCCTGCTGAAACGAGGCAATGTCTGCAAGCGCTGCTTTGAGGATCTGTTCTTTTTGTCTGAACAGATGTCTGGGAGGGATTTTGGCAGGACCCACTCTGTCAAACAGTCCAGCTTTGACAGTTACTTGCTTGAGGGATGGCTAAAACGCAAAGCATTTCTGATCAGAATATCATATTCATCTGGAAGTTAATTACTGTGTCTGCCTTGGAATAAATAATTAATTATGCAAAACCCACACAGCTGTGGCTGGACAGAGTTAAGTGACTTGCTGTCAATGTCTCACGGTTCTGGAAAGGATGAAGGGATTTAGAAAATAAGCTCTTTAACTCTTGGGCCACACTATTGTGGTAGCCCCCTCCTGATCAGATGAGAATATGATTATCACTGAGCATGCTTTTCTTTACAAAAGGACATTTCCCAGTTTAGCCTGTTCAGGCCCCAGTAATAATCTCTTCTCAACACTGTGGCTGTGTCAAGCTAAGAATCCAAACACTGATTGTTTTAAGGGAATGAATTTGCAAAGCCTCTGTGACTGCACAGTCATGCTCTGAGCAATCATTAGCCAAGGCTACGTCTGCATCCAAGTGTGGATGTGTGCAGGGGAGTGAGCGAAGAGTGAAGGCACATGGATGCAATAATCAACCTGTCTCGTTTTATAGCACACCAAGGTAAAGAGAAGGCCAAGTTTACAGAAATTACAAATATTTTTGACAGCAGCAGTCCAGTATCTGATCTTCTGAAAAATGGGCAGGGTCATGGGTTCACACTGTCAAATGAACAGTATTTCTGGAAGACAAGGGTGGAGAAATTGTCTTGCTATACACCTCTTTATGGTACGTATTTTCCAGTAGATCATGGATTTTAAATGTACAAATAGAAGTATCAGCCCAGACGCATTTGCAATAAGTGGTTTTCTGCGTGCAACTCTGATTTGCCAAAATATTTTTTGCCTGTAGCGCTAGTAAATGAAACATAAAAAAGAAAACCTTGGTAAATGTGTCAAATACCTTGGTGTAGGCCAACACTGTGAAATTACTGCAGGAAAATACAACCCCGAGGACATATTTTGTACCTTTAAAGGATCAAACACATCACAATTCACAGGATGGGTAGGGATCTCAACACATATTTTATTCTTTCCTTTAAGTAATGTAAAGCTGTGTAAGCATCTCTCTACTCAAATGAGCAGGGAGGGAAAAAATTAGTCTGTGAAAATATTAGATGTAGAAGATACTTATCTGTGACTCTTTGGCTGTATATATACAGGCTTTGTCTGTATTATTAAAATGAACTGAGTTTTACATATGGAACTTTTATATAGAAATTTTCATCCTCCAAGGATCCCAAAATACATTACAAAGTATCATAGAGATTGTAAGCAAGTGCAGAAGCAATTACATGCTTAGCTGTAGTTCAGCTATAACCTTAGACATTGTAAAATGTGAGAAGGAATTGTAGTAGGAAAACGGCTTATCCTTTCAAATAAATGCTACAGGCCTTCTACCAACCACCTGGAAGGATATTGCTGACAGACATGACAGGACATTGGCTCAAATTAAACAAAAGGGTTTTTTTTCTACTGTGCCATTTTCCCCATGTGCCGGATGCAGTCTAAGCTCTGGGTTTGATTTTGTGTTCTTGACACAGAAATTCAAACTATGGCCTGATCTGTGCAAGGATACTGTCAAACGAGAGACAGTAACACTTGGGCTATTTCTCCAGCAAGAACCAAGGCTCCAGTTGAAGGTCGAGGCAGTGGCTTGTGATCCTCCATGCCATTTAATTGTTAACATGCACCTTGGCATAGCTTTGGCCCTGCTAGATGGTGCAAAGATATTTGCTCTCAGTTCAGGTATCACCCGGAGCCAAGGACTTTTCATAACAGGCAGCATTCATGAGGTTACCCAGGGTTCTAGAAGAAACCTGTCTGGCTGTGTGGTACCTGTCTTCAGGACCAAAGGATGGGCCAGGCTTGGGAGCAGCCCTGGTCCTACTGAAGCCAGTGACAGTTCAGTCACTGGCTCTACTGTAAATGTGACTGTCTATCAGTAAACAATTCTACCACTGAACAGAAATGATTGCATGTGGATTGTCTTTAGTTTAAAAATTCAACTACAAGCATGACCAAAAATTGTGATAAAACTCAGAGGCCTCATATGACCTCTGCCAAAGGTTGTAAGAAAAGGTGCTAGTGTTGCTTTAATGCTGCCAAAATTGACACCTTAAAAATGCACATAATTTTTTACATTGAAGAACTCCCTTTCTGAACAAACCTGATGTGTCTGCATGCTGTCATTTCTGACAATGGCAACATCTCAAGTACCTGTAAGCATTGTTCAGCAGTCATCTTCTAATTCATTTTAAATGTCACTTGAAATTACTAGTAAGACGGCCAGGAAAACAAGAAAGAAAAACTGAAGTTTGAGGATCCAAAAATACAGTCATGGAAAAATTCTTCTTGTTTCAAGATTATCCCTAAGCTCCTTTAGGGAATTTTGAAATAAGAAAGCCAAGAACCCTGGTTGTTCTTGGTTTGTCAGTGGTGACAAGTATTGCTAACAAAGGTTCTCAATGTGAAGATTATATTGTAAAGCAATTTTTTAATCCACCATTTTCTTGAATCCTAGTAACCTGGTTGTTGTACTGAGTCTAGCAAGATGGAGGTAGTTTTCCCCATGGCAATGCTGTGTTTTGCATTGGTAGCTGGCAAGGTGCTGATATCACACCAGTGCTTTGATGCCTGCTGAGCAGCGCTGGAACCATCAGTGCTGTCTCTCCAACACTCCATCCTCACTGGTAGGCTGGGGTGGGCAAGACCTTGGGAGAGGACATAGCCAGGACAGCTAACTCAAACTGGCTACAGGGATATTCCATACCATATGATGTCTGCTCCGTGGTAAAATCTAGGAGAAAAGAGGAGAGGAGGAGGGAGCATTTGTTTTACTGTGTTTCTATGTTTGTCTTCCAGAGCAGCTGCTACCTGTACTGAAGCCCTGCTTCCTGGGAAGCAGATAAACATCTCCTTTTGATGGGAAGAGAATGAATCTTTGCTTTTTCTTTGCTTCCATGCATGTCCTTTGCTTTTGCTTTATTAAACTGCTTTTTTTCTTGAGCCAAAAAGTTTTTTTCCGTATTATTTTCTTCCCCCTGTCCTGCAGAAAAAGGGAGTGATAAACCAGCTTTGGGGACACCTGATATCTAGCCAAGGTCAACTCATCACAGTCCTTTTTGTTGTCCAATGTGGGACATGAGGAATTTGAGATAATGATAATTGGAGAAGTAACAGTCAAAACATGGACTGAACAACATCTAGAGAGTGAAAAGTGGAATAACCATGGAGAATTTCTGTCATTGAAATTGTGGTAAATTGTCCACTTTTGCTTCCTTATGATAATGTTCTTGTGATTTTGGTGTGGGGAGTTATTTTTTGTTGGTGTGAGTGAAGTTTGTGAATATTGTGTGATAAATGTAAATTTTATTGCTAATTCTTAAAGATTTGATTCACAGATGTGAGGGATGGCATGTATTGGGTTTGTGTGATTTGGTAGTGAGGGTGACTCCTGTAAGAAGCTTCCAGAAGCTTCCCCCATGTCCAACAGAACCAATGCCAGCTGCCTAGATGAGAAAGGGAGTGACAAAGCAGCTTTGGTAGGCATCCAGAATCCATTCAGGGTCAACCCATCACACTGGTGCTTCCTGAGATTCTCATATTCTAGGCAGATTCCACTAAGTTTTGTCACCCCAAGGTGTTCAACTTTGCTTTGCACCACTCAGCTTTCTCATCTTTCCCCTTTTCCCCCATTTAATCTTTTCACATCTTTTTTTGTCTATGTACTTGTGCTCATTAATCTTCTTTCCCCTATCCCAAGGCAGAGGTCTCCCACCATTCCTTCCCCTCAGGGCAGTGCCTTAGCACAGTGTCTTTGTTCTCTCATCCTTCTCTCTGGTTTAGTCCTTCCTTTTTTGCAAACCAGCCATGCACACCAAGCACCATCCATCATCCATGCACACTCAGCAATGCCAGACCTGCCTTCTTTGATATCACTGTTTAAATTACACCATCCTGACATCCTCCTAAATGGATCAGTACTTGTCCCCTGCACACAGATCTCCCTGAGTCACCTCCGTAACAAAGATTCTATAGATACATATGAAGAAAGGGAGGGTTACAGTGGCAGGTACTGATATGGATTTTCTGTTTTGTTTCGTTTTTTTTTATTCTATGGCATTGAAGAAATCACAAAGTATATTTCTATATTAAACATAACTATCCATAAATGCATGTAGATAACTTTCTCACATACGCATATATATGTGTGTGTGTGTATATATATATACACACATATAGTTTATACTTTCAATATTCCCAGAAGGGCATTTATGTAGTCTGTAACAAGACTCTTGTCTTTTAGTTAAAGAATAAAAGAAATAAAAAAAGAGATTGAGCTGAAAGTTACTGATGATTTAACATTTCTGCAGTTTCCAACTTCAGTGCTTAAATCTTTCCCATTTCTCACAGTAGACTTCTTCAGTGTTTTGTGGAACTGAGTTCAAGTTCCCCATTTGTACATGATTTAAGCAACAATGTTACAGGCTAAACTAAATCTTCGGATTTACTGAGATGATATGACAATAAGGCTGTATAACCACCTAGACAAATGAAAACAAACTGTAGATAGGCAACTCAGTTCTTACATCCTATGTGATTTGGGATGCAGTTTCAGGAGTTTATCCAGAATAACATCCATTTCTAAAGCTATACCACATTTTACTCCTTTCTTTCTGATGTGTGTTTAAGTCAGTGGCAAAAGGTAAAATGTGTAATCTGTGCCTGGGTTTGAAGCTCACACATTTGCACTGGGCAACAGATTTGTCTTACCACTTGGAGGGATCTCCATTTGCTCAGAGTTGTATGAAAACACCCCTGGTTTGCTACAGGATTTGGGGTGAGTCTGCTTTCTTTCCATGTATTTTAAATCCTTGCATGTTTTCTAGAATGGTCTCAAGTCCTTTGGAACAAGAAAATGTAACAACTCATGTTCAGTTCTCACAGCTTCCTTCATTATGTTGTTCTTTCCTCACACCTTGACCTGTGGAGAGCTTCACCTAACTCACCTCTAAGGAAAATGATCTTAAATTTACGGGTATCCATTGCTGTAATGCAGCAGATCAGTGGGGTCATTGGAGTGACGTTGTCCATGCATGCAGGCAGATTAAGCTATAGAAAAGTGTCTTCCCTGAAGTAACAAGATAGATAAATCTGCCTCGTCCTTAAGAACAAGCCCTGGGAAATCCCTTCTGTCAGACCCCCTCATCTTAGCACAAGATCAGAAGCTTGTGTATAACAATGTGGGATCTCATTGAATATTCACTTATTTCAGGAATATTGCCTTCTATTTCCAGGAGCTTCTGATAAAGTGACTTCAGCATGTAATACATTATTAGCAAAAAACCACTGTGCCTTCCCCATTAGAAACCTTGGCTCACAACTCCCAGCAGGAGCAAGGCAGGTCACTGTGTCACTATTAACCAACAGCTGACAGCTAATTGATTTTACACTTGTGTATCAGTGCTTGCAAACCATAATTTAAAAGCTAATTTGTTTCATACTTTTAATATCATAGGCAGTTTTGTATCCTGTCCTACAAAGCCTGAGCTAATCACAGTCCATCATTTTTACTGCGGTTGGCCCCAAAACTGGTCTTTTGTATATTCATACTCTGTGACACTCTTCTCTCTTAACCCAAATGTGAGAAACAGCCTTCCAGCACCAGTTGTCTCGTGGATACATCAAGGGAGAATTTTCAAAACTGAAGGCACTTTAGGGTAGTTTTAATGAGGCCGTGTTTGCTAAAGCATGACTGACAGAAATAATAAGTTAACATTTGTGAGGGAACCCTCAGAAATTGAGCTACAGCAGGCAAAAAGCCAGCAGAAATTGTTGTGCTGTTGAAGTATCTCCTAAAATAGCTCTCCTAGCTCAGCCTAATGCAATTAAAGTTACTGATGTACATAATATGAAATCTGGGAGCTTTTCCTGTTAATAACCACTGTGTAACTGAGGTAATCCATTTCATCAATTTAATATACACTTTTGTATCCCCCGATAATAGACATATAATTAAAGGGATAGGCTTTGCATTCCAAAATTAAAGTTTGCAAAGGGCAGTTATATAAAAACAAGGCATTTTGCTTAATTTTTGCTCAATGTCAGCTTGGTTAACCCTCTTTTATTTTATTAAAGTATCAGTGCTAAAATTCAGAATAAATCGATATAGGTACTAATCAACTTTATCAATAAGAAGGCATGTTACCTGGTGAATATGAAAAGAAAACAGTAAATGATTGTAGAATGTGTGGCTGCTGTGGTTAAAAATACATACTGAAATTGGAAAAGGTCCACATTTAACTCAATGTTTTATATTATGCTGATGTAAAAATACTAAAAAATTTGTCATTCTTTTATTTTTCAGAGTGTTGATCAGAAATTATGGCAAGATGATTGTTATTTTATATTTCTCAAAATCTTTGACCAGAACATAAATTACATAAAAGCCAAGACAGTAGATTTTTAGTAAAGATACAATAGACATCTAAAGGAACAATGAAGCTGAAGAAATTATGTTTAAAGATTTAGGAGTTTAGGTGATTCATTAGAAAATTATTAAATTGAGGAAAAATACTCCCTTGATTGAGTATTCTGGGAAAAGAGGAAAAATCCTACCTTTTTTTACTCCAAATATTTCATATTTTATATATATGTGCAAATATATACCTTTTACAGAGATACAAGTCTTGTGAAACTGTATGCATAGGACAAAGAAAAATGTGTAGTGCACAAGCAGGATGAGAGATGAGTGTAACAATAGGAAGATAAATGTGTAATTATGATGAAAATAAAAAGGTAAAAATGGACATTCAAGAAAGATAAATATTAATGAAACTAAATGAGTCAAATAGTTGATTATTAGAGGGGGAATATATATGCAAGGATTCATAAATCATGGTAGTGTTGAATTGTAGAGATTTCAATTTGTGCTTATGTAATAGGTAATATTACAAATATCACCTGTTATATGTGACATTATATATCACATTATATAGTGTGATATTATGAAGTGTGGCAAAATCCTGAAGTAAAAATATTCCCTTGTAAAGATGACTGCACCTGAAGGCTAAGTTCGTTCTTATACCATCTTTGTAAATGAATAGAAGCATTTAGCATATATTTCTAAATATTTTCTTTCCCACAGCTGAAGTAAAAATGCAGTTCTTTTTTTATGGGTGTTTACTGGCAATAAGCCTTATCAACAGCTTCTGAACAGTGTGGTGGAAGTGTCAGTGAGGAAAAACATTGGTCATTTTTTAGTGGAAGCATTAAGATATGTAATATATTTAAAGATAAACCAATACAGAATTTCCTGGAATACCAATCATTTAAGGATCCAGAAGCAGGGATCTCCCTATGGTTGTTTGTGTTGCCTTCTGCTTTCAGTTCAGAGTCTTGTCAAAGGAGTTTCCATAAGACAAGGCCAGGCTTTACTCACCTGGTGCTTCCATACATCACCTCACCTTAATGATTTGAGAGATATTTTTCTCTCTTTCTTTTTTTAGGGAATTGAAAATTATACTTTGGAATAATTAAATATACTTAAGGAATAATTAAAAGTACTTCCTTTCTTTCCTTTGGTTCTTTCCAAATTTTTACTTCTGTCTTTAAGAGGATGAGGTTTTCAAATTTCTTCTGTGTGGTTGTCTGTGCAGGAACCAGGACTACACTGTCAGTGAAGAATCTGGATGTTAAATTCTTGTTAAATTTCGCATAGTCAGTGGTTGTCCAGTGCTATCTATAAAGATGTCTCTGTAAGGCTTCTCTATCCTTGAGGGAATCAACAGCTCTTCCTAATTTAGTGTTGTTAGCAAATTTGCATAGTGTGCACACAACTCCTTTATCCAGGTCATTGATAAAATGTTGTAAAGAACTGGCTCTAAAACTGAGCCCTGGGGAACACCACTAGTGACTGGCTGTCAGACTGATGTTGTCCCAATACAGCAATGCTTTTAGTCCATCCTTCCAGCCAGTTGACCACCCACCATATTGTGCACATGTCTAGCTGGATTTTGTCCAAAAGGATACTGTGACAGACGGTATCCAAAGCTTTGCAAAAATTAAAAGAAACCTCTCACACCAACTGGTTTGTTGTACTTTGTTCAGTCTCCTGATACATCATGGTTTTTCTAGTGCTTTAACCTCAACAAAATCAAGATTCAGTTAGGGTTCTTAGGACAACCTGTTAACTTTGCCAATTAGAGCACAGGAGGGTAAAAAATTTATGAGGTAGGAACTAGATCTGTATTCAGTCAGCTCATTAACTGATATCATTATCAAACTGATACAGGAATCATTAAAAATGTATTGGATGTAAATAGCTTTCAATCTATATTCAGCTGGCTGGATTTACACCAGTAGTGCTAATATATACTCTGAGCCATCTGTTCCCTTAATGAATACTAGTAGCTGTATGCACAATTCTTACTTTCATGAACACAAAGTTGGCATAATAATTAAGGATATGTAAAGCGTAGAAAAACAAAAGCATAGAAATTAAAATTTAAGGTACCTAGGTATGAACATAAATTTGCTGTCTCTTAGAGATATAGTTATCACCAACGGGAAACTCCTCCTGGATGATAACTGCCTGCTGCAACTCTGCCTTGGCCCCAGGAGAAGACAACCTTTCTGTACACTCCATCCTAAAGCAGAGGAGTCTAAAGCACTATTTACTTCTAGCAGGTGCCTAAAAATCTGCCAGCTACTATGGCTGTGGTCTGACATGGGCTGTATGAGCTTTTGGGAAAGGCTGAAAAAGGGAGAAGAGAATGGGCCTTCCTAAACCAGTAATTCCGTAATTCCTTGCCTGAGTCTCCTGCAGCAGGAGGAAGAGCAAGCCTACTGACCACTCATCTTCTGTCCAAGCTCTAGCCTTCCTTCTTCTCAGGACTACTTAGCTGAGGCTCACATTCACAAAAATGCGAACTGCTGTTTGATGTAAACCAACTTTATTCCAGGTCCCCATTCCTAGATTTACCCCTGTATAAAGACATATCTTCTCCTCATTATCCCCATTCTGCACAAAGAAGAGAAAAACCAAACAAAACAGATGAAAGAAATTTGAAAAAGCAAATTCAAGCCCAGAACACCTCACATCTGGAGAAAAAGACACAGCAGGAAAAGTGCCCTGAGCAGTGAGAGTTTGGCTTACTTTTTAAATGCAAGCTGCATGATGTATTTTTTGTGGGTAAAAATGATTATTGTGTTAATTTGTTCAGCTGGCCTTCTTCCACTGATAGGGAGCAGTTTGAACTTGTTCATGCATAGATTTCTTTGGAACTCCTGAATGTGTTATTACTGTGAAACAAAATTAATTTCTTTCAGTTGAATGAAAATAATTCACTTTTGCAAAATTTTTCTATAATAGTTGTTCTAAAGGCCACGTGCTGTTTGGTTGTCAGGTGCTGATTTTCCACACAGTGGTACTTACTGTGTAGCATGAAACAGGTGCAGTCTTAGGGGTATACAAACTGAGAGCACGCATTGGAATTTATTCGTTTTGTAGGGAAAAGTACAAAGAACTGTACTTCGCATATCTGAGTGAGGAAGCAATAAAATGCCTGCAAACTCTGAGTGTGTCAATGGATGGAGATAAAGATGAGAAAAACGTTCTGAAAATTGAATATGAGACATTTTGGCACAGTTGAAGCCTAAGTTTCCATCCTTCTGCTCTTCAGATGTGAACTTTTCCTATGGTGATAAGAGACACATCAATAAGCTGCAACTATGTTGTCACTAGATTTATAAGTATTAAAATAAACATTGCTGCTGCAAGTGTAGGAGTTGACTGTATGTCAAGATCTGGCATTTAACTTTCAGTTTATCTGTGCACAGGAATTATATTCTGATCAGACCTATGGTCCCTAGAAGCAGTCAGAGATAAATACTGAAGACATATTCTGAAAGAGGAAAATTTGTTACTTAAAAAATGTATATATGGAACTTTTATTTTTATTTCTCAGTTCTTCTATATACTTCATTTCAGTAATTTCCTGTGAGTTCTATTGCTTCTTTACCTGCTGATAATTATCAATGATTACTGAGAGGTGAATGCATGGAAAAGAGTTAGAAAACACACGCAAATGGAACTGACAAAAATGCACCAAACTGTTCTGATTTTCTCAAGGAGAGAATTACAGATCAGGCATGATCCATTCCATTTATTATCTCACAATAAAGAAGTAAATGCCAGTCTTAAGTAAGGATGAATCCTCTTATTTTTAAGTAAGTCCACAATGATATTAGGTACTATATCTTGCAGACACTCTGTTCATTGAGCAAGTGGCCATCTGAGCAGCTGAGCTGCCATGCAGGAGTCACACATAAGTCAGAGCCTCTGTGGCCCTACTTCAGAAGAAAGTACAGATACTGCTAGGAGATCGAGGGTCTCTCTCTTCTCACAAAAGCTTGTGACAAAGCAGGGCCGAGGCAACAAACCCCAAACCAGGTTGATGCTACTTAACAAGAGAATCAAACAAAATGTCTTTGTAATAGGCAGATCTACCTGACACCTTTGAGTAATAAAGGTCTGCATCTAATTCACTGCATCTGCTTATTTCACTAAAATACTGGAACATGCATTACAAAAAGCAGTCGGCTTCAGAAGAATCACCACAAAGTCTCAGACATCTGGTTGCAAGTCCAAACATGCAAAATTCTGTTAGTTATAGCACTTTGCCCTGTTTGATTCAGCAACTATCTCTCACTACCTAATTGGACTGGAAGTGTTGCAGAACCTTCTTTACCCACGTCGTCTTCCTAAACCTAGCAGTACTATCGGCATCTTGATTACCACCAGTTCCCTTTCTAGTTCATTTCAGCCTGGAAAATGTTCCCTGTTGTGCATGTCGAGTGGTCCCCAGGGAAGGCACAATCCTCTGCTCTTTCAGGATGGCTTCCCTAATCCCAGAGTGTGTTATAAGGACAAGGTAAGAGTTGCTTTATGTCTGTTTCTTTATCTCAGCCCAGTCTTTGTAGGAAACAAATATACACAAAACAGTCTGGTCAGTCACCTGGGGTGTGCACATGGCTTCAACCCATTCGGAATATATTCTATTTCCTTTACAGAGACAGGTGCAAACAGACACAGGGATAAATGCCTTGCATTTCTGGAACATATAGGAGGCAACTCACTTTTCTGACAGAAGAAGCAAAAGCATTTTCCAATGATTTTCCATAGAAGGCAAACTCTGGGATAGCACAGAGAATGATCATGGAATAGCTGGTTTGTACTAACTTCCTAATCTGTAAGGCAACAACAAATGGCTCTTATGGTGTTTTGCTGCATGCTCCTTAACCTTCACTGTGGTGTTCATCAAGCACTGAGCTGTATGATCTGGGAAGGCCCAAAGATCTATGGAAAGCATAGGAAATGTACAGCCCAAGGTTGGAACAAATTATTAACTAAAAGGCTGGAGTCTTGGCAAGACGAAAGAGTGGTGACGAGGCATTTTGTGGGAGTCTGGGTTTGGTATGGAGGATTCATCAGTTATGTGTCCTGGTTTGCTAGTGGGAAGTGGGATATATGTGGATGCAAATGGATAAGAGAAGTAAGGAAATGGGGAGACTGGGTTTCAGATGGAGGACTGGTGCATGGCTTCAGCTTCCATTTTGACTGAGCAGAACGGGCAGGAGAAGGTGGGAGACTTACACGGTTACAGGTAGACATGAGGGATGAAATGTGGTCCTAAGTGTCAGGATAGTACAGATTGTCTTGTCTTGATTTGCTCATTTTCACTTCTAAGGAAGAGCTTTCATATAAATCATGACTGGCTCATTAGCCTGCCTTTCTTCTCAAAACTCAGACCTGGCAATTTCAATTCTGCAAAAAAATCTTAAGAGTCACTCAGATATTACTCTGAAATCCGCAGCTCAATGTGCAGCAGCAGACAAAATGTCATCATAATGCTGGACATTGTCAGGTCAAGTACTGAGAACAAAAGAGAAGACATCATGTTGACACTACAAAAAACTATTGGTTTGCAGCTCTGGCCACTACATCTCAAAAGGAATATGGTGGAGTTCAAAAAAGGCACAAGGAGACGAAGCTAAAATTTTCAAGAGAATGAAGCAGCTGTCTTGGGAAGGGGAACTGAAAGAAAGCTGCATGGGGATATGAAAGAAGTTTACAGAATCACAAAGGCAATGGATAATCTGAATTAACTGTTGCTTCAGTTCTCACTGCATGAGTTAGGGAACACTTGATAAAACTAAAAAGGGGTAATTTTAAAACAGATAAAAGGGAGTACATCTTTACACAGTGGGTAGAGAAGTTTTGGAATTTGTTGCTACAAGAGGTTGTAAGGCAAATAGTAATGGCAGGGCCAAGGAGAATTTAGACAGATTTATGGGCAGCAGGTTCCAACATGGATGCTAAAAGAACTAAGAAAATTGCATGCTCTCACTTCCCTAATAGAGCATTTTCCAATGCTGGGGAAATATAAGAGGAACAGAGAACAAAATACGGCCAGGCTCATGTACTGTCCTTAAATATCATGTCCTACTGCTGTTGAATGAATATTATACAAGATGAGCCATTGTGTTACTTAATAGCACATTTATTCTGTTCTTATGTTCTAATTTCTTTTTTCTTTCTAAGTGCTTCTTTTTTCCCTGTGTATTATATGAAGACCCTAAGCCCATGAGCTGTCAGTGAGGGCTCCAATAAAGCATAAAATACCTCACAGAAAACAAACATTATTCTTGGATCATACACTAAACATACCAGACTATGACTCCCAGAGTGCAATGAATATCATTATATTTACCTGCAGCAAAAGTGTACATTGAGTATACATGCACATATAAGCTGTTTGCAGATATTTGTGTGCCTCTGTTTGTAATGCACTGTTAGCGTATTCTCTTGCTATTACTCATGTGAAGGTGGAAATATTCTCTCACACCAGCCTGCTTAACAAGCGAGAGCTCATGCTGAATGAACCTGATAACCTTGTGCAGTGAGGTGATGGGCAACTTGGTGGAGGGTAGGAGAGCAGTGAGTGCTGTTCACCTTCACTTTAGCAAGATTTCTAATACTGTCTCCATAGCACCCTTGTAGAAAAGCTGACAAGGTGTCGTTTTGGTGGGTGGTCAGCAAGGTAGGTTGAAAACTGACTGAGCAGCCAGGCCCAGAGGACTGTGGTCATTGTACAAAGTCTAGCTGGGGACGTGTCAGTAACTGGTATCTTGGACTAGTAACTGAGCAGATGGAAAACCTGGTTACTGTGTAGTCCGTGGGAAGGAACTCCATTGTTAGATGATGTTCAGATGTTTTTTTTCCCTAGACTGTTTCCTTTCCACGTAGTGTTTGTAGCAAGCTCTCTTCAGGCATGGGAAAAGATAGAGGGAGGAGTGGAGAACAGAAACATGAAGGTCAAATGGCTCTCGTTTCAGAATTATAGCAGTACTCTAATTCAATGTGAAAAAAACTTATGATGCCTTGGCAGATAGATTGTTCCAGTCACATCTTATCACCAGGAAATCAAGTGCCTAATCAAAGACCTTATTAATTTTCTCTGGTATTTAACCACAGCCATCCACTGGACTGATCATATGAAATTCAGGAAAAAATACACAGACACAATTTTATATTACTAGTATACAAGCATATACATCTCCAGTATTTCAAGTTATTTTAGGAGCAAGTTCTTTAAATGCATTTTTCTTAAAAATGCAAGGACCAAAATCTGTATTTTTATATGCTCTGATATCTTGGATTTTCAAAGGGCTCTCATTCATGAGGGTTCAAAACTTACTTGGAGTTAGCTAAAGTTAATTCTGTCCTCAGCTGTCTACCCTATACATCTCCTGGAGGTCAGTGCTCACATACCAAACAGATAGCTCCTGAATCAGCAGTTCTGAATTGCCGTTGTTTTCAGACAGGAATATTAAATTAAAAAGGCATTGAAGTTTCTTTTTTATTTTGTGGAAGTTCTAATTTGGTGTCCGCTATGCAGGTGTCTTGAGTTGGAGGGGAAATGTGGTGGGCAGCTGCAAAAAGCATACTCTAGGTTCTTCCCAAGCTACACCATCCCTGCTTGTAAATCAGAGACTGAAGTCAAAGCTGAATGAAAGCTAGCAGAGGAACAAAATGAACAGATGTAAAAAAAAGTGTTAAGTTCTACTCTGAACAAATAGGTGTCTTTGCAGCTTGGCTGCAGTGCAAGAGACGTGCTTTGGAGAAGGCAGTTCCCTATTGGAAATAGGTGCTATGTCAAAACACATTCAGTTCTGAGCAGAAAGGATGAGCAAAGAGAGAAAACAAATGATCCGTGAAACTCTATCATATTTCTGTTAATTGGAGATCAGCTTGGAAGAATTTTTTAAATTTTTTTCTACCCTGGCAAAGCTTATTATTGTTTGCAATCACTGAATAATGGAGTCTGTTTTCCGACATAGTTTTGAGAAGGTTTTTGATTTGATGCACGCTTGTATGATTTAAACCCTGGACTCTGTCAGGCTATGATAAAAGCTGCCATCACCTCACCAGGAATTTCCTGTAATGTATAAACACTTGACTTCACGCTAACCTGCCTCTCCCACCTCCTTACATGCATATCAATGTCTGCTGAAAAGGGCACTGCTGTGTACCAAGTCCTAGTCAACAGACCAAAATGACCAAGGCCTAGGGATTACTGCAGCACTGCTAATCAATAGATATTGAGTGCAATCCCCTGCTCTAAATTCAACAGGGTTAATAAGTGTCTACAGAAAACAATTCTCTGAAACACAATCTCCTTCAGTGAGGGAGGGGAGGTAGAAATGTTTGGTTCAGCAGCTGCAGATAAAACCTGTGGGAGGCAAAGCTTTAGCTTTTACCCAAATTTGGCCTGAAGCATTCTTGATTTGCTAAGTGTGCTGTGCATTAGAGACAGCTTTGCTGCTGACAAGAGAAATACCACATATGATGACATGTTTCTGAGCTCCCGAAAGTCTTTGTTTGATGTTTTACTCAGAGATGGCATGTGAAGCTTCTTATGGTCCCATCTAAGAGACCTTTGGTTTTGCTTTTTATGCTTTGTATGCAAGACTAAGCACATGCAGGATGGAGGAAAGGAATTCAATTTAATAGCTGGCCAAATGCCCTTTTCTCTTTTGAATAGGCAGCGATGCTATCTAGAGAAGAAAGGTGACACTTAAACAGAGCAGCAACACTACTTGTAAAAGGTCTGAAATTCTTATAACTTTGCTTGATGGCAGAAAGCGAAGCCAATCCCATCCCCCTGTTTTACATGATTTACGGAGTGAACTCTTAGTACAATTTAAGATCCTGAGTGAAAAACCCAGTGCTGAGAGACAGTGTGCCAAACTATCTGACTAAGCTGGGGTAGTCAGCCAAGTTCAGTATCTGCTGGCTGATGATGAATGGTGACGTCTCAGTGCTTGCTCAACATCTGTCTGCCTACTTCACTCCTAATTGCACACCCGCAGATAACTGGGAAGGGGAAAATGCTAGATTTCACAGGAGCAGTATAACGTGACCTATTCATGAGTGTGAAGAATTAGGTAGGTATGTCTATGCTGTGTTTTCAAACACACCTTCAACAGATGTCCAGCTCTCTACAGGTTGGCATGCCTGGTTCATGATTATTGGCTGTCTGAGCATCTTTGTGGTAATACAGGAGGGTTATACTTTTGCTTGTCACCATGGCTTTACTGAATTCCTCTGTGGGAGGGGTCAGCAGAAATGCTGCTTCTTATCAGCCAGAAGAGCTGCACTTGCTAACAGATTATGGAATATGAAGATGGGTGTACCATGACATGTTCTTCACAGGTACTACTCTTAGACTGAGACAAATATATCATACTATATGCTGGCATATGTAACTGTCACAAAACACTTTAAAGCACAGAAACTACAATTATTTATTTTTCTTTAGAATTGTCTGTTATTTTCTTTTTCTGTTATTTTGTCTGTTTTTTATAATTTCATGGGGATTCAGCAAATGTTACTTTTAAATGACAACTTCTGTCATTCCTCTCTGTTGACCTAAAGCTAGAGAACACACTTTGTATTCCTTATTTCTGCTGTGCTGCACTTTTTCCATCAGAATAAAAGCATTAACTGTCTCCATACACAGGCAAGGAAAATGTGTTGTTGGAAATAGAGTTTGCTAAAACAAGACCCTCTATTATCTGCTACGAAATTGTAGGAAACAGGGACTTCAAGAGGTCATTTAGTACCCTCCCCTTTGTCTCTCATGCTTTTCATGTCATCCTTTTCTTTCACTCTTTTACCCCTTCCTTTTTTACATGTTTTCTCTTTTTTTATTTTCTTTGTCTGATCCTCTGCTGTGTCTTATTTAAGGTTTGGGCTGTACATATCAAAGCAGGCACACAAAAAATCCTGGCTCACAGAGGTAGCCCCTATGACTGTAAAGGTACCAGGCAACTGTGACTCTAGTTTGGAAGTAAATGGGGAAATAGGCTTCGTGTATGCTTTATTTCCAATGCATAATTCTCACAGTGGAGTTACAATAAAACAATGATGACAGATTTATAATAGCAGCTTAAGGTTTTTGGTCTGCCAGTATAACTCTGAGTCTGTAGGAACCCAGTTTGGTACTATGGGAAATCGGGGCCTTTGTATCCCAAGACAAATGACTTCCAAATTGGAACACAGCTATGGACTCAGGCTCCATTGTGAGGGTTAATTTTGTTTCACTCAGAAATAATTATTGCTGGCTTATCTAAAGTAGCAGAAGCTTGGAACAGGAGAGTACTTCACTCCTCCTGGCACAAAGACAGTTGTGATAATGTAAGTTATATAAAAGGTGCCAAGCTAAGGGAAGGGGTGGGGGGCATTTTGGAATAAAACCATCAACAAAACAGTGACTTTAGCCACCTTCCCACTGTTCAGATTATTGTTCCTAATTTATTACATTTATATTGACTTTTCATTATAACCAGTAGCTTGCTGGAAATCTTGCATTGCAGTTTTCCACCAGGAAGAAACCAGTGACCTAAAAGTGTGGTATATTTTTTATAACAATTATTAAAACTGCATGAAATGTGTCAGTCCTTGAACAGCAGGAATGGCCTGAAACAAAGAATCCTTCTTCAGGGAACTCAGCCCAAAAGCTAATACCCAGTTCTCAGTCAGGATTGATGCAGATTCTTCCCATTCGCCCTAGGAATTCCCTGCTAAAAATTACATAAAAACATCACACACCTGAAGAACGTGGCAACATTTATGGAAGCAGTAAGTGCTGAAGTGTTGGGAAACACTCCTTTGTGTGTACACTCTGCCACGTGCCAGCTCCTGCGCTGTGGTGGGTACCTGGCAATCCCACTGGCGCTCAGGACTTCCTGGCACTGCCTGATTAACAACAGGCAGATCTCTAGCTGTGGCAAGGACTGAATTGCTGCAGGATTGAAAAAGTGACATTGTAAAACAGGATTAAAGATGTAGGATGAGTAAAAAGTGTTCCTGGGAGAGAAATGGCCCAAAGCCATTTATCTGGGTATCAGGAAGAGAGGAAAGAGTGGAAATAAGGGACAGACTGTCAGCTCTCAGTTTAGTCCTAAGCATCTTGTTCAGGAAGACAAATGGTTATCAACACGCAGAGCAGTGAAGATCAATCCCAGTGATACTATACTGAATGGTTTAGTAGGATCTGAAGGATAATATTATTCTCTTATTATTGTCTATTATTTTCTAGCCAGGTTTACCTAAACTAGCCACTATCAGTCTACTCTTTGTAAAACACCCACAATCAGTCAATCAGTCAATCAATCAGTCAATCACTTGGGATAAAAAAAAACCAACCCAAGCCACCTACATTTCTGGAGTTTTGGTCCTATCTTTTCAGTCTGGCAGACTGGAAGCTATTGTGTGGGTCTTCACATTTCTATTTCACATTAAAGCACTGGCTTAGGGTGATTACCCCCAAGATTTGCTTCTTCTTTGTTTTACCCTTTTGTTACCTTTCTGATACCTGTATTCACAAATATAGAGTTTGAGAGTTTAACCAGGTGGTGGCAGTGATGAACTGATGTTACCTATTTCTACAAATCCTGTTGATGTAACAATAATAATAAAGAATGTAGGCAAACAGGTTAGTCCTTCAGGGCTCAATTTTTAAAGCTGTGCATAGGGATTTAGAATGATATTAACTGGAACTGCTTGGTCAAATCCCTCCACAGCACTCTGACAATTTATCCTGGACTAGTGAGGGTTCAGCTCCAATCCTGAACTTTGCATAAATTTTAGATAGGTTATAGCAAAGAAGATTGGAATATATTTTGAATATGTTATAGGTGTGTAACAGTCACAGTGAAGGCTACCCTTGTGCATTTCTCAGTGACTTCCCTCGAGGCTTGAAAACAGTTTCAAAAGAAAAATATTTCATCAAACATGTAAATGAACAATTTAGTGTGTGTTCTGAGTATATTGTAACTCCATGTAGAATATTTTGTCATTATTTTGATTCCCAAAATTAATTTCTCAGATGAGTTGGAGAATAATAATTCCATTTAAATAATAGATACCTGCAATACCTTGTCTTGCAACTAAAGTACAAATTGTGTAGTGAAAAAGATGGAGTTCTGGACTTCCACATAATATATTACAGTCTCCCAAATTTAAAGTGAATTTAAAATCTTTGGGTTTATTTCTAATTATCAATAGCTTTATTTCATTAAACACTGCAGTTCTGACTTTACAAGATGCTCATCATTCTTCACACAGTAATGTTGCTCTCCCACCTTGACAAATCTTTCATAGGGTTCTGTACAGCAAATGAGAAACATCCTCTTGCATGAAACCATGAATTTTTGTTTGCAGAGACAGATATGAAATGTCCAGTTGGATGGAATCAGCACACAGCCCCCAGCAGGGCAGCTTGTGGGGCTGCTACCAGCTACCATTCCAGCTGTCAGTGATCTGGGGCAGTGTCCCGTATCCCTCTGAATACATCCCTCTGACTCAGCATCTCTCAGCGTGGGGAACTGCAAGGGTTGCAAGCTTTTCATATAATTTAATATGATAGCTGTGAATTATATTTTTAGTCTTCATCCAGGAGGGCTAAATTGCAAAGTGTTCTTGTTGCTGCTGTCCTCAATGCAGCCTACTCATCTTCCCCAGCCAATGCCTCTGACATGCTCTAGCATAAAAGACTGCTTCCAGTTCACTTGGAGCTTCATTCCTGTAGGAGTAACTGTCCTGTGTTGGTGACAACCACAGAGACATTTCCTTCACAACTTAGAAGAAAGATGTGCAGGAATTTCTAGAAAACCACAGTCTTTAGGCAGAACTTCACAGGTAGAGCTTGAAACACCAAGAAATCTCGTTCTGGACAATGTCAATTATTGGCAGCCATCTTTTTGTTTTAGTCTAGCTGGAATTACTGTCACTGAAATGAAGGAAAAAAATCAGAAAAAAAAAAAAAGATAAGCTCCTGGATAAACAGCAACAGCTTGATGAAGCTCTGAATATGGACCCTGTTGTGCTGCATAGCTTTGCATCTTTCCTCATCCTGCCCAGGCACACTAACAACTGTGGTCTCTTCTTTTTTTTTCTTTTTTTTTTTTTTTTTCTTTTTTTTCTTTTCCCAGCAGGGCAGAACACTGACAGAAACAAAGTGCAGGATGACTTAAAAGATGAAATGCTTGTCTTCCTTTCCGCCCCCTCATTTTGGTAGCAGTTAACTAACTTGTACTATAACCACTGTAATCAGAGTGTAGTTACACAGTTCTGCTGATACAGAATATTGCTGGACTTGGAGCCAAGAATTGATTTTTAAATCCCCAGAGACTTCAATTATTGGATACAAACTCTGCTGACACCAAGACTAGCACTTTTTCTGTGGGTGGAAATGACAGAAGTGAAGGCTGATTCAGGTCCATGAGTGCGCTCACAGTGGAGAGGCAGGGTGCCCGTCCATCAGGGTTAGCAAGGACTCTTGTTTGCTTTACCACTTCACCTTAAAATACATTAAAATTGTGGAAGGAGGTTCTGTATGATGTTTACACCATCTACCCTTTCTTATGTCCAGCAGTAAGCTGTGGTTTCAAAATCTGTGCTCCATTTCACTGAACACCTCTTTTATACAGATAAAGCCTGTGATCTACACAGCAGGAGGAATAACACTGTAGATCTGTAGTTTTAAGACAGGTGAGTTTTTCAGGGAAAGGTAGTTTCTAGAAAAGCAGACAAGTCTGTAGGCACAGGCAGTCAAGATATACCAGCCAGGCTGAAGTATTAAGGACCTTTTTTCTAAATACTAGTTGCTGCCTCCCACGTGAACTGCACCCCCCAAAAATTAATTCAAGGCAGGACCATGCCTTGTCCTCTGTGAGACATAAGAACTGGTATCCCAAAGCCATCAAGAGGAGTTCTGTGGCTTTTACTGCTGGAGGGTGAAATGTGATCCCCTGACCCTTTCCAGAGATTCACTAAAAATACACAAAAGGCTGACTGGATCCACCTGTCTGTTTAACACTTTACCCATTTTTACACAGTGCTATTAACTGAAACTATTCTACTTGTGTGGAAAAATGGGTAAAGTGCTAAACAGACACGTCAGTCTTTCACACAAACATGGCTGTGAACAATTTCACAAAGAGCAAATCATTGCATCCCTACGCCTTGATCAGGTCGACATGTGTCATTCACATGAAAACCCAAGGCAGATACGGCAGGGTGTGTTTGTATATTTGCCTACTTAATGCCTTTTAAGCTGTCTTTTGCTAGTTATCTGGTTTAAATATCTGAATAAATGTAAAGAAAACACTAAACCAAGTCGAAAGTGCAAAATTATTAATCAAGTTGAGCAAACAAATAAATCTTAGTCTGGTGGTTACCCACAGACACATTTCTAGGACTTGTGCAAAACAAGCCAAGGAGTAATACAAGCTCTGCTCCTTATCAACCCGATTTATCTCAGTTTCTTGCTTACTCTTCATTAGCTCTCAGCAAAAGATGAAATTGGATTGTAAAGGATGCACTAGGCTCATCGTCTGCTTTGCTTTTAATTGCTAACACCACTCATTAATCAAATAAAGGATACCGCTGGGGAGGGAGCAGGTTTGGGTCTACCTAGCTGACTATGCTGATGTCAACCAGTTTTCCCAATATGCCAGTCAAAGGCACTTCCCTGAATCTGCTGTAAGCTGTTGTGACAATCAGAGCGCGCAGTGACAGCTGGGGAGTCGGCAGTGCTGCATCCCGCTCGCGGGGCGTGAGGCTCCCTTGCCCCTCCTAGGGAGCCAGGACACATGGCCAGCGGAGCCTGGGAACGCTGCAGCCCGCACACACCCACACCCTGCCAGGTTATGGATTTCAATAGATAAATCGTCCCTGTGGCACAGCGGAAAGGGGCAAAAAAAAAAAAAAAAGAGAAAAAGAAAAACAGGCAATCAGGAGTCAGAAGAGCAAGAAATAATTTATGCTATGACTTAATATGCATAATGAACAAAACTGCCAGTTTTATGCATGATCTTTAAAAAAAAAGAAATCATGTATACTTAAAATATGCGTTATTATTTAAGCTCAGTCACGTCATACCCCTCACAGCATATTTCAGGAACCTCCTAGAAAGACTATAATTTCTTAAGTGTGCTCATAATTTGTGAAACATTAGTATTTGGTGTCTTTGTACATAATACCCATTACTGTTAATGGAGGGTGTGGAGCCAAGACTCAAAGTGTGGCTAACCTCTGTCCTTTGCATGGCACTAGGGATGGCCAGCATTAGCATAGCCTGCTAATGAAAGACCTGCTCCATGAGTTCTTCCTTCCACTGGTCTTCCACCTCATCCCCAGTGCTACAGGAGCAGGGTTCACTACCAAAGGCATAGTGAGAAGAGGTTACAAAATTATTCGGGTACTTTAATTTGACCCAGCTGCTGATAGGAATCAGGGCCAGAAATTTACTACAGGCTTCATGACATTACAGCCTGTAGCTTACACTGGGGATGATGCTGAAACCAAACATCTCCAGGTGACTGACCATCTCCAAACAGAACAAAAACATTTTAAACAAGTTCTATGAACATTCCTACTCTAAAAACCTGGCAAATATATTACAGTAATATATTTGAGCATTAGCCAACGAATTGTGTGGGATTTCTGCACCCTGTGCAGCCTGGACTGCCATCTGAGAGACACACTCACCTCTGGATAGTAATGAATTGTTAGGAAAGGTCATTTATTAATAATTCTTTGCTTGAAAACACATTGATCCATATATAACCCCTTTCGGGAAGAGTGGGAGCAGTACCAAATTAGGATACTTTATTTTTCTTTAGGTACTCTACCTACTTGTTACTCTAGTGGAGGGAAAACCAGGGTTATTTCTTTATTTCATCAAACATATATTTCTGAAATTCAGAGAATAAATACTTGAAATTACTGCATTTTATGTTACAAAAGCTGAGCTCCATTCTATGATCCATGAGGGTAAGCATTCATTTTTTTCTCTGTGAATACCTTTGTAAGACAGGATGGAAGAAATAAGTGCTTTCCTCACTCCTTTACAATACAGCCTGGTATTCCAGAAAAGTCTGGAGGAAAGGGGTTCAACCTACACGTCATAAATCAACTACAAATTAGAGTTTTTCAGCATCTAACACTGAGATGCTTGCATGGACAGACTGTAGGCTCTTCTACCTCCCTGCTTCTATGGTAAATTAAGTTTAACCAGGAAAGAGAAGAAAATTTAATTTTCTATCAGTTTAACTCACATTATATGACAGCCAAATCACTCCTTCATCTGCCACTTTTTTTCTAGCAGGAAAAAATCTGAAGGTTACCACTGTTAGAAGGGACTGGTGTCGCTAGCAATCCATGTAACAATGGATTTCATTGTATTTCATCTCTTCTCCCAAATATACTATTAGTATTGACCAACTGAGGCAGAGCCTTCTTTGTTAACACGTTTCACATTTCCTGTGGTGTTATTTTTGTGTCTTGCAGATCTGCCTGAAATAAAGAAAAAGAGAACTTAGAAAACAAAGTTACAGTTTTATTTTTGGTTCATAATTTACAGGGACAAAGTCAGATTTAGCATGTCAAAAGATTTGCACCTTAAATAGAGTATCTTAAACTCTATTTACAGAGCTTCTCACATTCCATTGAGGTCTAGACTAATTTTTAAATAGCTGTGTTCCTATGCAACACCTGGAAACACTGGCTTTTCAAAGGGCAGCTGGAGGTCACTTGTTAGGTAGAAGAGTGAGTCATGGCCTGGAAAACTGGGTCAGCAAGTGATACTTGTCATTAGCAAACAGACCTGCTACTATAGCAGTGGGCTACCAGGAGTATCTTTTACAGTGTCATTCTTGCAATTTAGAGCAATGCCATTTACTGGAATGGATGATCATCCTCTTTGGAAACTTGTCAGCTGTACCCAGGGGGGCTGTACCCATTTATCTGACCCAAAAAGTCACTTGCTGCTGTTGCAAGTGACTTTTCCACAAGATGTAACCTGCCCTATCCTGACAGGTGTTTGCTTTCTTGCATCCATCATGAGCTTTTAGGAAGCTGGGAACCTGGCCTGACAAGGTCAGATCTGATCAGGCTGCCGGAGACCCTCACACCACCTGAATAGCTTCCCATGTAATTTGTTGCCTGTTCTCTGGAAAAGGGGCACACCACACTGGGTGCCCTGTGCATGCTGGTGTTGGGTTTCCCATGGGACACACCCCAGGAGGCCCCGAGCCGCAGCGGAACGGCAGAGTGGAGGCAGATCCAAGAGAAGGAGGCTGGTTGAGAGCTCCTGCGTGGCCCCACAGCCCCTGGTGGGTCAGGTACTCCCCCAGGAGGGAGCAGACAGCTCTTGGCCCATTTGCACAAAGCTGGAAGACTTCAAACTCTCGTCCTGTCACTGTAGTCAGGTCTGTACAATTTCTTTCTTACTTCTGCCTGCCAGCCTATCTCTGGCTGTCTTGGTGGTGCCTGTTGCCTTGTTACTGCTGTTGGCACTGGTGTTTTATTTCTTATCGGTGCTGGGAGCTGCCTGTTTTCTTTCTGGATTTATACAGATCTAAATCCTACATTTATCTTTCTTTTATCAGCAGCAAAGCTTGCAGATACTTCTGCCATCAACCTGCACTGAGTTTGGCTCCATATTCACTTGTCCTCTGTATTTAACTCATGTTTAACTTACATGGGTAAGCTAAGAAACAATATTGGGATATTTAACTTTTGAAATTAAATTTCTCACAATAGAGCTAGGGTTTTTCTCAGTTTAGTTTTCCCTTGCTTTTGACTTTGGGCAGGAAAAAAGATGTATCATTAGTAGGATAATTAAGAAAAATCTGAATTTTTCAAAAGTATTATGATAAAAATGACATAATAAGATATCAATAACTCATGATATAATTTTATTTTAACTAGCCAAGGTATAGAAGAAAAATACCAAAAGGATTGCTGTACAAATGTACAAACACTGGTTTAGGAAAAATGCATTTTAAAAGTAACATTTATAGCTTTAATGTTTTTCAATTTCAGTAAAAATTCTTTTCATTGTCACTCTGCTTTGAATCTTTGACATATACAGAGAGCTTGGAAGACTATCTCTTGGTATCAAGGGAGGCTTTTTCTGCTAAACAGTTTGCAGAACAAGAAACCCTCTTTGGCAGCTTCTCGAAGACAGATTGGATGTTGAAGGAAGCTTACATAAAGGAAAAGCAAGCACTGGCACAGTGACTGATAAATCTACTCCTGCTTCCTAAAAAATGCTGAGCTGAGGGAAAAGCTACCATGAGATCTGCAGTCCTTGGGAAGGAAAGAATCCCAAATGCATAAGACCGTATTCTTTTACCATCTCTACCTATGGGCTCCAGAACGCCTGTATGATAGCTGACGTTAATGACTCACCTTTAGCTCATTTCACTTCACTTTTCATAAACATTTGCCAAGTCTCTCAATTTTTTTGTAGAAAAGAAATCTGTGTCCTGTTTCTGCAGTCTCTGCCACGTGACAGCGTTCATGCTGTTTTCTACCACAGGTTTGACTCCAGTAAGAAAACAATGACTCACACCCTTGCTTTGGTGTCAGTGCTTCAGCGTCACCCAGCTGACATCATCATAATGGGTACATATTTTGTGGAACTTGGGTCTGAATCAGCTAAACAAAACGTTGTAAAAAGATTGTGTGGACTAAAGCCAACTCCTTTTCTCCTGAGCTGTGGCTTACATGCAGAGTGGATCCTGATTGAAGACTCCATCTATCGGATTACAAACAGAGAAATCTCTCTCCACTGACAGATTCCACAGTGAGGAGATAGCCAAAGATGCATTCTCTGTTCTCTTCTTCTGTTAATTGTTGGACAAGCATCCCAGAAATATCCCACTCTTCCACAGTGAGTCAAAGAGCCAAGTTTCTTCTTGTCCTGCAAGAACTGTAGGAGAATTGTGTTTTAAAGTCCTGAGTTGTAAACGGAACATTGTGTTCCATTTCCTTTCAACTCTTTGTTGACTAAAGAATTCTTATTTATCACAGATAATTCTAATCTGGATTCCAGTTTTAATCTTTCAGACATCTTTATACTTCCTTTTAAAAAATGATCTGTTCCTCTTTAGTTAATGTGATTATTGGAGTATCTTTTATACTGCCTAATTTAGTTTTCCTTTAATGTATCTAGAAAAGAATTTGGAGTTTCAGCCTCCCTCAGGAGATCGAAGATTAGCTGATTAGCAGATAATGTCAGTAATGGAATTTTAAGTCCAGCCAGAGGCAACCCAGACAGGAAAATTTTGATATTTATATTTGGTTTCATATTTTTTTAATCTTTGATTTTGTTTTTCTTCCTTCTTCTTAAGAAGGTTATCAATGAAGCGGCAACTGTTAAGAAAAAATGTTCAAAGCATCATTGATGTGCTTGAAAAAGCACAACATTTGTAATAAATTCTGTGTATAAGGGAACAAGTGTCTGGAGTTCATCAGTATATGGGTGTTCAGTGTTACTGCCAAGATTAGCACACACACACATACAGGCTATGTCTGCTCTTGTCAGGATATGTCTATTCGAAGAGGCAGGATATATTAACTCCAGGAAAATTTCATGAGGAGGTGTCAAAACAGCTTTGGTATTGATTTACCTCTTGCTGGCTTAGAGCAGAGACAGCATGAACTCATAGTGCCTTGCACCTAGGCAGGTAGATGTGTTTATACACAGCCTGGTCATCAGCAGGGGATGAATGTAACTCTGTCATCACCAGACATATGAATCCTTTTATGAGTTTCAACACATTGTTAATAATCTGGACCATAAAAAAATCAATAGAGAGACATAATTATAAGAGCAGTCAATAAATAGTAATTTTATCCTATAATATCCATTATCTTTGAGGTAGAAATATGTGGATTTCTAAATTATTTAATATGGCCCAATAAACTTAAATAGAGCTCAGTTTCATGGCTAACTGTATTAAAGCTCAGTACTGAACTAAAGCACTAATCTGAATGGATAGAGAAGCTTCAACTTAATTATCTCACAATATCTGCTGTGTTTTACATCCATGCTCAGTTTAAGATGCTGCTTGTCTTCACAACAGTGAGTGACGGTAACAAATCAGTCCCTTACATAGTGCCCCTATTCTGTACAGCAAAGAAATAGAATATGCCTTAAAGCTGATGCTTTACAAGTGACCACATATCATCTGCCAGAGAGAGGTAAAGAGATGTGGAAGGACCCACCTGAAATATTAACTCCTTATTACATTAATATTTCCATTTAAAAACCTAGCTTTGATGGAAATGCAAGCATGGTACACAATATGCTGCAGCAGAGACACTGGTTGGAGGTGACAGTTTACTGATGGATTCTGTACAGCCAGCAGAATGCACTGCTGTAGGTATTAGCTGATGCTATAGCTTGGCAATTATGCTGATGTGTAAAAAACCAGATTCTGGGTCCATGCTTCTCTCCTTTGTACCAGCCCAGCACTGCAAAGCCAGAGGGCAGCTGCCTTCAGTGCACCACTGCTGCAGCCTCTGGGCACAGGGGCTGGACTGTGGTTTTCATTTTTCATGGGCAGACAGGCCATCAGGAGTAGGAAAATTGTGCGATGATCTCGAAGAGCACGTCTGCCTTCCTGGAGGATTGATTTAGCCAGTGACGTGTAGAGGAGTCCTCAAAACAAAGAGAAGTTTTACGCTAATAGTCAATTTTTGATCAGGTGAACAAACAGATCATAAAAGAACAAGAAAAAGACATGGCATTTCTTCAAAAAAGTTTTTTGGATTTTTTTTCTGACAAACAAATGAAACCAATAAACACAACTGGGAGAACATATGTTATTGACTTTCATGAAAAAGAACAGCTACCCTTAAGGGAGAGCACAAAGTCGTATCTGATAGCCAAATGCTAGTTCCGAATTATCAATATTTTTTTAAGGACTGAAGATATCAATATTTCCACAATTAAAACAAATAACATTGTTTAAGTCTCAAAATTGTCTTAGGAGACTGATTCAGCTAAAGGTCATAAGAATTGCACAGCTAAAATTTTGGACCTGACTTTGATAAGTCAGGTCAAGGGAGACCCATGATTGGGTCAAGGAAGAACAGTGTGGATAAAAGGAGCACTTAGACTAAGCTGTTCCTTTTAAATGTCACTAGAAATTGGGGTTTTTTTACACCCCCACCTCTTGTCTTCTTACCTTGTTTCACTCCCCTGTACATTTCTCCCTCTCAAATAGTAAACATAATGAAAGTCCTGGCAAGAAAACTTGAGACAGATAAACTATCCATTAAATTAAAGTGGAATGCTTTGATTTTTGCCTAAAGGGGAGGTGGAATCGAGCTATTTTCTGTATCAGAAAAAGGCTTACAGGTGAAAAAGAGAATTAAGAAGGATGCCTCTGGCTACCTTGTCATTTCAGGTTCCTTCCAACACCCACGCATTTTGGTCCTCAGAAATGAGGCAGTAAGATTTTTCCTCAGACAGTAGCCCTCAACTTTCTAGCACAGTAAGTCATCTGGGTAAAATTATTAACAACAGCACAATTACACCTTCTCTTGGGCCCCAGCTTTATTTTACAGGCATACACTTAGGCTAGAAACAGTCCAACAGTTTCACACAGTATCAATGGTGGTCGTTGTGTTCCTCTTGTAAATGTGAAAACCAATTACTTGTAAACAAATATGAAATAAAGTCTCAAGGTCTGGAGGGAAGGATGAAATCAGACTTTTAAAAAAAGTTCTCTGTGTTCTGTGACAGGCTGAGGTGAAAAATTTTCCAGTCTGTATCTATGATCCACACCAGCTATACCTTTTTGTTTTCTTGGCTACAATAATTATCTTGTGTCTAGTGTTTCCTATTTAGGATTAATTTGATTAATTTGTGCTACTGGTGGGAAAGTAGGAGTTGATGACAGAATATAAATCTTTTTTACATTATATAGCCTTTTAAAAATTAACTTATGTAGTTGTGCATGTGTGCAAATATATATGTAAAACATTGAAAAGTTTTTCACGGGAGGAATGAAGACTACAGTAACACTGTGATAAGCTCAATTTTCTAGCAATTAACTAGATTGCAATTGTTCGAAGCTGACTTACATTAGTAAAAACAGCAAGTTGCAATCATCTGATTGCTCTCAGGTACTCTTCGTGGATTTTGTTTGGCATTCTTGGGTCTGTTGTAGGTGGATATACCAGGAGCTTGAAAAAAATATAAGCTGCAAGAGAGCTTGTTGGTTCACTGGCTGACCCAAGGGACAAACCCAAGGGAAAGTAAAAACATGCTTGGTTGACTCTTTCATCACAAGACTGTGGGTACTTCTTATCTTAAAGCCTGATTTGAAGCTCATTAACATCAAAACTGAAGCCACCAGGTTTTGCATAACCAAGTGATGACACACCCTGAAGAGGCAGAGCTGGAGGAGTTAATCATTTTCGTGGTGCAGAAAAGGGGGCTCCCCAAGGATCTGTTGACAACACTGAGACAAGTGTGAGCTGCACCTGGAATGACTGGAGTCTGAAATCAGGTGCTGTTTATAAGCATTGCCTCATCAAAAGAGCTTACAGGAGAGAAATTTATTTCGTATATATTAAACAGTCAACAAGAAAAAGAAGAAAGCATGCTGTTCTGCAGGTCAAAATATTACTTATTACTCTAATAAGCACTTAACTCTTTTTGAGAGTGCAGCACAGGCAGACAAGGGATTTTTTTTTGCAGTGCTTTAAGTCATTCACTTGATTTGTTGCCATTTACTGCAGTTGTGTAATGGCTATAAAACTGGAAAAAACATAAAACATAAAAGAAAGGTGTTGAAGTCAGCCTTAAGGTACTAAATTCCTGACAGCAGCTTGTAAAGCAGTAGAGATTTAGGTGCTGTAAGATGACACTGGAGGTTGTGGTAGGTGCTGAAGTGATGAGTCTATGACAAACTGGAATTACGCAACCATGAAAAAGGGACCTGGGCACCTCCTGTTCATTCATTGGGGCACCAGTGCTTCACAGATGCTTTTCATTTAACATGAATGGTCTTCAGACATCTAAAACTCCTGTTTTGGATATGCCCAGAGCTACACCTAAATTCAGCATATGGCCTGATCTGATTGGCATTTACAGAGCACTGCTATCAGAGTCTGAAAGTACAAAAAGCCATACAAAATATAAATGGAATTTTAAAATACAAAAAGTAAATAAATAAATAAATAAATAAATAAATAAAGTCAGTGATGTCCTTTCACATAGTTTTTTCAGTTGTGTTGTGTAGACATCAGGGAGCTGAGCTGTGCCTCAAGAAAGGACTCAGCATCACATATGTTTTGAAATGCCTGCTACCTGCCACCTTCAGTAGTTGCATTCCAGTAAGGCATATGGTGAGGGAGGAGAAGACATTGGTTCAGCCCCTCTCCCGTAGACTGAAGAAACTCAGCATTCTCATTTCATCTCTCAGGAAGATTTTCTACCCACCTGTCTAGAGGCCACCTAGTAACAAAATGCTTTGACTATTGGATCTAATCCACCACAGAGTAATCAACTTAAAATACATGTCTGCGTTGCAAAGAATGCAACTCTCTCTTAAAGCTGGTGTATTCAGATGCATTTAGAGTAATGCCCATTTTTTTTCTGCTCCCTAGAGTTCCCGCTCCATGGATTATTTTGCCATGAAAAGTATGAGACTGGTTATTAGAGATTCAAGATAAACTCTTATCTTCAAATATAGCTAAAATACATTTAAGGAATTATCAGAAACTAGCTGTACCATTTGAATGACGGGGAAATATGGGAACGATCAGTGATATTTAAAGGTAAGAAATTCAAAATGGGCAATAAGAAATATTTTTCTCTGCATAGGGGTTATGTTGCGGAGCCTGTTGCCAGCCGCAGAAGTTGGGATCAAAACTTGGTTATCATAACATTCTCAGAAGGGAGACAAAATCTCATATAGCCTAGAGTTCAGGCCAAGTTAGCTGAAGTCCTTCATTACTGGGTTCCAGTACCTTAAAATACATTGTTTGCCCCCATGAGAGTCTGGATGCTAGGCTAGGGAGGACTGTGATTGTAATGCTGGGTGGTCGTGGCTCTACCCCATTAAAACTCTTTCTATTGCTATGATTATAGTTCACTGGTGGGCTATATATACTGTACATATTTATACACAGGCATTTATACACATAAATAGAATAGATTCGTTATATTGTGTCTTGATTTCAGGAAAAGCACAAGGCAGGCTGTGGTCAGATGCCAGGAATGAGGGGAGAGGGAGTTATAACAGGTATATTAGATGGGTTAAGAAGGGTATAAACTGCCCCCTTCCTCCCAGTAGCACACTTGAATGTGGTTAGTGACTTGTGCTTCACTGTTGTGAGCTACTGTGCAACCTTGGCTTTAACTAGTCCTCCCAAAGTCACTCCTCCCATGGGTTGACTTCCTTCAGGCTGCACAGGAGCTCAAGGCAATGCTCTGATCCTGCATGGCACCTGCCTGGTTAGGTTAAAAAAAGACTTGGGTAGAAACAGAGCTAACTAGGTAACTCCTAGTGGACAATGACCATCTTTTCTAAATGCGAGTAGATGTGTCTTAAATTCCTTTGATTCTCATCAGTGAGCGTCACAGCTCATCCTCCCAAACGGAGCTCTATGTCCTGTAGGCAGAGGTGAGATTTCAGAAGTTTTTGCATGATTCAATCTCTCATTTTAGTCATTGAACATGGAATTAATTTCCCTCAGCCCCGCTTGCTGGATATCGCTCATATTCCTCAACTGTGTCCGGTTTCTAAATGGATTTATATCACTATTTGCTGTTAAATGACAATTCTTTATCAGCATTGCCTTTTAATACTCTTAAGGACATTATGTTGTTGATATGAGTTAAAATACACCAGAGCTTCAGGACAGCTTCCTTTCGTAGGACCCTTTCCATCCATCATCAACTTTACTGCTAGTGTACATATATACACACTCATGTATAAGGAACTAGTGCACACAGCAGTGCTTAAGATCCTATTCCATAGCCTACCATAATCAGTGACAGCCTCTCCTGTGGCTTTTGTGGGCTGTGGATTGAGTTTCAAGTGCCAGCAGTTACTCAAGTTACATATAATTGTTGGAGTAGGGTCTTTAGCAATATAGATGTTGGTTATTGAGGCCAGAGTTAGGTCTCAGACTCCCTGCTGAACAACTGAGGTAGAAAAGTAAACTGAAGCAAAGGAGCAAACTTTTGCTTAAAGGACACTGCAGTGGGAGAATGGAAGGGTGAAAGTGGAAGTGTGCACGGTGTTTTTGCTATTAGAGACTGCTGCTTGATTGTCCACATTGTTTGCTGGCAGTTTGTCATGCAGTATCTAGAAACAAATCTCTTTTCCATAGACTAAACAAAAGGAGAGCATGAACAATGTAATGCATCCATTAGCCCTGCTCACTGCATTCAGTTTACTAAATCCTTTAGGAAAACCTGCCTGACAATACCCAGTCTGTAATAACCAACCTCTTGAAACATTATATTTACTGTATAGCAATACAAGGACAACCATTTAATAATAAAATTATCCCAAGAATGATGGTCATTTTCAGCTGATATCTCTAAAGCCAATGACATTTTATCACCATTTTAATTTATGATTATGGAGTGGCATAAGAAACTAAACCTAATTCATGATCTGGGTGAGAAGAATTACTACAAATATATCACAATACTCTCTATCACCTATGGTCCTACTAGTGCTCATAATATGTCATTTATTTTCAAAGCACAAAGTCCTACCTATCCTTAAGTACTGTCATGGCTCAGGTAAAAGCCAGAAGAGCCTAGAAATGCAGAATTAAGACAAACATAACAGGATGACCTCAGTGGCATCTCAGATGATTCAGTGTTATAGCAAAGATAAGTAAAGAATTTTTTATACAACAACATTAGAACATGGAATGAAACAGTGAATCACATCCTGGTTAAATGAGCTCACACACTAGAGAGGGTCTTTGTTACTAATTTTTCTTTTGAACTAATACCTGCTTCCTTTGGCTTTTGCAGTGATGTTTATGGCACTTGGAAAGCTTTACCCATACACATCAGTAAACTCTTTAGGTTCAGACAATTGAAGCAATAGGTAGGGAATGGAGTGGAGCAGTTCCAAAGCCAGCAAGGCTCAGAGAGTGGAGATAAGTGAATCTAAGTTACTCTTCCTGGCTGAAGTAAATTAGCCCAGATGAAGAGATTCATACTGAATTGAAGAGGGCAGCGTGCAATGGTAGAACCAGCAGGGAGCAATTTTAAGCCTCCATCCTGCCAGCTGTTTTACATGGGTGGTCCCTAAGCATGCTTGGTATGTAATTAACCTGAATCCCTGGGTAGCATCTGTGGCACACACACTGGTATTGCAAGCTACCATTTCATCCTTGCTTCCCTGCAGGTCTGACAAATGATTGTTGTATTGCAATTACAGCAGACTGAAACCAGCCCTATATTTTCCTGCCTCTCTTTTAAAAAAATGAACACTCTTTTCCATTAGCTGCCAATTAAAACAAAATTTACTTTAGGATTAAAAAAAAAATCAGCTCCAGCTGTAAAACAGTTGCCTCTATCCCTGAAATGAAGTGTCTAGAGTGGAAGGAGCACAGCTTTGCACCCACCGATGCTTGTTAAGTAGAAAAAATTTTCATTTTTAATCTATTCGGTCTTTGATCTGGCAGATTTCTTAACTGATGATCAGATTTCCTATATAACCCGTGTTACTGTGCTCAGGTGCTTCTAATTAAACGGTTAACCAGGCCAGGATGTCAGTCTTGCCACACACCAGACACTTAGTTCTGCACAATGTGCCAGTGCCTGCAGTCAATGGTCAACAGGCATTAGAGTCCATTGAGTCGGGACCGAGCAGCACCTAATTTATGCAAAGACAAATGCTTGCAAAACACCCCAAGCCCCTTGCCTTTCAAGCTGAGGCATATTTTCTAAGTCAGGAGGTTATTTTAGTGGCCATTAGCTGCAACAAGACATTGTCTTGAGCATGCAGCACGCTGCATACATTGTACAACGCAAATATACTGTAAAATGTTGAGTTTATTATGCTATGGTTCCACTGGTTGTATTATCGTTTTAACGACATTTACCATCTTCTCTTAATTTAAAATGAATCTGTTTCTCATGATGGCAGATTGGTTGTCATCATGAAAGTGTTTGATATCATAAAATCCTGTGACTTGTGAAATGATGTGATTTAACCTACAGTTACCTATGCCAGTTTGTGAGGTCTGATTGACAACTTGTGCAAATAGTGAGATACTTCTAATTAGAAGCACTGTAAAAGCAGCAGAACAGTGACAGTGGGCACTGTGCTATCACTTTCAACTGTTTTGGCTTTATCCTCTCAATACCTGACTTACTGGGAAAGTTGCTCCTTTGTCAGGGAAGACCCATGGGGCATATCCTACTGGTAAACTCTTTTTTTCCAAAACACATTCACAAGACTGGTATTAATGTGTCTTGGTTGTGCAGCATGGGATAATGGGATTTTCTTGCTGGGAATTTGGGAGGAGTGTTTCTGGAGGACTGTACGACTATGCAGGGAAGAGTTCAGCTCAGCAGACTAAGGCTTGTTGTCTAGTAATGTTGTGTATAATGTTGGCTTGAACCTTTTTTGGCTCATAGAGACAATTTCCAGATGCTGGGCCAGAAATTTCTTTTTACTACTCCAAAAACGGGAGAAGGGGGAATCCACCTATCTGCATCTCAATGACTGTAATCACTAAGCAAGAGAGATCAGCCCTTTGGACCTTCCCAAATTTTCTCAGGGACTCAGCCATGTGCTTTGGCTCAGGAGGAGCAAGGACTGTTTGCCCATGGCCTGAAAGACTTATTCCTGGCTGAAGCTGAAGTGCTCTGGCATTTTGCAGCTGCATGGGAGAGAAATAAACTCCACCTCAAAGCATGAGCTTTTCTATGCTGCTTTCACTCGCCCTTTCCAAACTGTGAGGGTTTGCCAGATATTATGTGCATATATTTGTAATTTTCTGGCCAGCACATGGGTCTACAGTCTATGGCATGTGTCCTATATGCTGCTCCCTGACACTGACTGAGGTCACAGCTTTCTTACCGGGGGCCCACGCTGCAGGAGGCGTGCAGAGTGCCTGCCTGCACCTACAGTCCTGGCTCCAGGGAAGGCAAGTGGTAGCACAGCCCAGAGCTTTCTCCAGTGATTAACTCTTCTTCTTAGAGAGGATAGTGGGGTATCTCTGTGGGAGTGACAGTGCAGAGTCAAGGGGCTGGAGTTTGCTTAAAATGAGTTCACTTTGGTGCTGGCAACAGCTTCGTGTGACATTTCTCTCCTGGGTAAATTATGCAGCTCTCTGCAATATATATGTACTCTGTAGAACTAGGGCGGTCTGTTTGCCCTGTTTTCTCTCATTAATATTCTTTCTGCAATAATTCCACCCTTCCCCACCTCTAAATTGTATTTCCTTTTGGTTTTTTGGTTTTTGTTTTTTTTTTTCCTCAAAGAATAAGCATTTTGTCCAATTTTGTACTGCTAGAAAATGGAACAGATTTCATTGTCCTACACCACTTCTTTTTCTCTTCATCTCCCAGGATTTTCAATTCACACTTTAACAAAGATTCATGTCTTCTGAGAAAGAGATGACTGATGTATGAGTTTTTTTCCCCTGTTATCTTTCCAGTTTTTTGGGGTGGGGAAGACAGTGCTCCTATAAAGTAAACATATACCATTATGGCTGGTTGAAATGGGTTTTTGTTTCTTAATAGTTTAAGAAGTAGAAATAAAAGTTTTAATAATCTTTGTCTGGCTTTTATTACAATATCTTTTTTTTTTTTAAGAAACTGTGGAAATACTCTATTTAAAGTCACATCTCTAATGAAAGAGAAAATATCAAGAACAAGTTTTGCACTTTTGTAGAATCTGCACATCAAACCAAATTCTTCATGGCTCTTTTTTATAATAAGTTGGAGGTTGTTTTTTGTTTTTTCCCTCCTGCCATAGCCATTTGCTGTTATAATGTGACAATTTCCATGACTGTTTTGCATGTTGATTCAGTTAAGAATGACTGTTGCTCTCTTGGATGCTGTCCGCATAATTAATGTCTCCTGTCTGTCTCTAGCAGAAGGAAGAAAATCTTTTCAATCTCTGATGGAAATGGTTGAGAGGCCCTCTGGGGCCAATTAGATCACCAAATGGCAGTGGCAAACTGGAAGAAACCACCATGGTGCATTTTCATAATTCTTTTCAGCTAAGCAGGTTGGAGGATAGGAGGGAGGGAGAAGGAAGGGAAATGTCGGGGTCCCCGATTAGAGCAATAAACTGGCAAATAGATCACATCTTACTCCCCAGCTGAAGGTGCTGACATGACACCTCTCATTTTTTCAACCTCATTTCTTTCTGGCTAAAGAAATTCATTTCATCAGTATTTTGAAAGCACAGTGTCTTGATGACAGTCTGAATCCATACCATTTAATTCTAGCATTTCTTGTGTCTCTTGACAGCAAGCAGACAGAAAATACTGCTTGAGATATATGGCATTTCTGTCCGGTTCAAGCTGTAGTGCTTTTTAATCAGAACATTTGAGACAGCATCAAGAGCTGTAGTCAAATTGTTTAGGGTTTCTTTTCTCATGGAAAAATTTAATAGCATGTAAGAGTCTGATGCTTTTTATAGCATTACTGTAATTCCTGGTTTTAGTGATAAGACATTTAGTAGAATTATCAGCTATTGCAACAAAGCCCTAAAATTCAGAACCACTTAAAATTTTAAGTTGTATCCTGAAACCATCTGTACAGTATAGTGGTAATCTTTAAGTGCAATAAGTTTATAAGTGATACGCATGTCATGCTGTTAAAATGAACGTCTGTGTTGCCTTGACATTTATAAATGCTAAAACCTTTACCTTGTTATTCAATTCACAGCAGGAGATGATATTTAAAACGGTAACCTTCTCATGCTTATAGATTATTGCTTAATTTTATTAGTCTTCTTTTTATAAAAAGAAGTCACAGTTATCATAATTTCCCCAGTGTCAAGGACTGCAATTGTAAGTTGATGTATGACTGTAAGTTATGAGAGCTAGCATCGGAAAAACTAAGCTTAGGAACACACACCTCTGATGCTGTTCTTAAATATCAGCTTAGGAAATGTGTCAATAGATAAGAAAGTTGACATTTTATTATATGGATGACACCAGTCTTGTAAGTAACAATCGTTTGGTAAATCTCACATTAATTCCTCTTAAATGACACAAAGGAGCAAGCTGTAGCTTTTTCAAGATTTTCTCGAGATAGATAGGTCAAATATGACTCTTCCTGTAGCAGCTTCATGTGCTGAAGACCAGACTGTCTTTGTATCTGAAGTGCTGCCCCTCACACACATGCTGTGCCCACGTGTGCTCATCATACAAAGAAGTATTTTACTGAAAGTCAACTGTACTTAACAATCTACTGCTACAACACAGGACATCCCTCACCTGAGGGGACCTGGGCTCAATGGAAGACCCCAATCAGTCTCCGTGTGTGTATCCGTACTGAAGTCATTGACGCAGCTCGAATCCAGAGTAAAAAGATGAATATATCATAGGCCTTGTATGCTCAGGAGATAAAAGCCTGCAGGGACCTTAGCAAGGTAAGGAGGTCACTTTCTCTTAGCTTCATCCTCACTCCATTTCCTACTTGGGAAGCTCAGGTGTCTGCCTGTCGGCTTGCAAATCTTGGTGGGTTGCAAATTGGGTGTGGAGCAACTTCTTTGCTCACTCTTGTTGCTCTTTATCATTCACTTTGTAGGAGAGCATTAGTCTGTCAGTTCTAGAGATTTTCCTAGACAAAGGGTCAAATTTGGCAGAACTGTCGTGTAATGGGAAAATGCTGCATCTTACAGAACTAAAAAGATATTGTGGTTAATTGCCAAGACTGTATAAATACTGAATAAAAGGATTGTGTACATGATGGTTGTGCCTCAGTTTGGGGGAGCCTGAGGGTTGCCTGGACTGAGGAACTAGCAGCAAGGTGCCAGCTCCTTTCTCGATGAGACTTCTGAGAGATGGCTGCATATTGCCAGCTCCCATGCCTGCACAAAGCCACACTGACCAGGCTGTTCATGGAGGGGTCAGGGCTGCGGGACGCACAGCAGAGTGTAATCGCAGCTGTATAAATTTTATTCCAGGCTAGGATGTCAAATGAGACAGGCTCTGCAAGGTGAGACAATCTCTGCAAGTTTCAACATTTACAACTGTCTGTTGACGGGAATTAAAAAGTTGAGAGAAGTGAAAGCTCAAAGAAAAATCTTTAAAGTATTCTTGGACACAGCTGCAGTTCTTAGGGGTCATGGGGCCTTGTCAACCCTCAGTAAAGTCTCTTTTCCTCTTGCACTAAATGGAAGCAACACATTCTGTCCAGTGGGTACTGTGCTTTGTCTCTGCAATATCCAGAGCGGAGATTCCACTGAATATCCCTACAGTTGCAGGGATGTACTTGCAGCAATTCTGCCTAAGCAGCACACAGTAGGAAACTGGATTGTCCTGACACCCCAGTTGTCCTGACATTTCATTCGTGAGCTGAATGGTGAGAATTCATGACATAAGTTTGTAGTTTTGCGCTCCATTTATGTTGAATTTGAATGAAATAGGTGTGGAGTTTTTTTGCTGCAAAACATGTTACAGAACTGTGTACATTCATCACCTGCACAGTCAGCTCCAGTGGGTTTCTGCTGGTGCCTGGCAGCTTGGGCTGTTATTGCAGAGAATAGCAAATTGGTCATATTGGAGCAAATTAAAAGATCAATCACAAGGTCACATCCTTTTTTTTTTCTGTTTTTCAGGAGTCATCAGCTACAGATTATCATCTTGTTGGCATTATCTATAAAATGAATAACTTATACTGCTCTTGTTTTGTAAGAGATTGTTCTCTCAGATCTCCATTGTGTTATGCACGTATGCGCAAAACTACACTCCTGCAACAGAACTCTCAGTGTGCATCTCCCCAAAGGCAAAATGTGTTAGATCCACCGTTGCTAGGACAATTTGTTGTTGATATAGACCCTAAGAATAATCACCTTCGAAACTCCACTCTGTTTCAGAAGAAAAGCTTTTTTTCCATATTGACTGCTCTTGAAATAGATAGAAATGTCATTGAAATAGTTAATACTGGTATGAATTTTTCCAGTGTGATAGTTTTGGGGTCACTTAAAAATCACTAGAAATGTAACCTCTTGCACTTCCTGTAAAATACTGAACTCCGGATGATAATCAAGACCTCTAGAATATTGTGGGCTGCATAAAAATTGCAGATTTTGCAATTTTCTGATCGCTGTGTAATTTTCTGGCACATTTAAATGTGTGTTTGGTTCAGTGCCCGGCTCCTTCCTCCCCCAGACACCCTAAAATTAACTAGGAGCTTTGGGAATTTCATCTGTCAGAGACAGAAGTGTCCAATCAGCCTGGAGGAAGCATGGCTGAGCAATGCTGACCCAAAGCCCTTCTCAAAGAAGGATGGAAGGTGAAAAAGACAGATGAGGAACAGTCTAGCAGAGAAAGGAGATGGAGGACAAGATCAGAAGGGAGAAAGACGAGCTCTGGAAAAAGGGTGAAAATGCAAACTTGTAAGAGAAAGAAAGCAGTAGAAACATTTGGAAAAATAGCTTGTAGTTCTCTTATAAAGTTGGGGGTTTTTTGTTGAGACTTCACTTGGGGATTGAGAGTGGGAAGATTTTTATGCTAAAAACCCCTGGAGTTTCTTCTCTGAAAGCTGAAGCAGAGTCTAGCCTCTTTCTGGCTGGGTTAAGGAAGTGCTGAGATCCTTCAGAAGCATATGAAATACTGAATTTTCACAGTGAATGTTCAGGCCACAGTGAATTTATATCCGAACTTTGCACAACTGATGAAAGCTAGTAGATGACAGGTGGATTAGGGAACAGACTGATGGCAAAATGGGAAGAGAAGCTGGGGTATCCAGTGCCAGTGCAGCACCTTTATCACCACATAACCTGCACTACACAGTTCATTGTCTTTCTATAACTTTCTTATTGTCCTCTAAAGCTTCCCCCCGTTTGCTATGCCATCATTCTTAGCAACTGTGCCTTGCTGAGAAATAAAAAATTATCTGTTCTTGAAGCTCAATGCATCTCACACTGGTGAAAGAGCACCTCACAGGACTCACTGCTGGGACGAATCAGCACCAGCAGTACAAGGCTCATGGGCTTCAGAAGCAGCTTTTTGAAAGTCCTGGGGAAGAGGGAAGTATTTTAAATGTGAAAGCAAAAGGGTTGAAAGGAATGACCAGGAGTTTATCAGAAATGGCTAAGGAAGAAATTACAGACTCCAGGCATATTACCTGAATCTGTATGTAGCCTTTGGCCTTGGGACTGCGTCCTTTGACCAGGACCACTGTCAGCTTTGTTGTTATATCAGTGTAGTAGATTTGCACTTGGTATTTGGGCTCTAGACAATTAATTTCAGAGTAGAGTCACACTTCTGTCAGGTTGAGAAATCACAACCAGCTTTTCAAAAAAATACTTTAGAATTACAGGTGCAAGTGATTTTGAGTGTGTTTCAAAACCTGACTAATTTCTAGTTTAAGTCAAGGTTAGTAGGTTGAAAAAAACATAAAATATTTTCTCTAATATACTGTGGGATGTGTGGACAAGTCCTCAGTTCTCTAGGAATATCTATCATTTTTATTAGGTCTAATTTACTCTAAAAGCATGATTAAAAGCTCTGCACTGAATACATCACATGCTCATTTTATTCCTACAAGCAAATAAAATGCTTCAGCTTTTCTGGGAATTATGCACTCACTGCTACTATAAAACTTTCTGACCTCAACGGTGGCATGAACAGTAGTCCTAAATTGCCTCACAAAAAACAAACAAACAAACAAAAAACCAAACAAAAAAAGAACAAACCAAAAAAAAACCCAAAAGCCAAAACCAAAACTAAAAATGAACACCCCCCCGAATCAAAAAGAAATCTAAAATAAATTCAAGCAGTTTGAGATCATAAAAAAATAGACTAACCCATATGTTAGAAATAACTGGCAAGCTTCAAATCCTTCAAGATTCAGAAATTCAAGCATTCAAGGTTTCATATACTGATCTGAACACTTTCTCAAATTTGGAAATCTCATGAGGACAAGATCTTATGAGATATTCTGTTATCACAGAACACCATGAACAGCTCTCCTTCCAGTGTTTGGTTTCTGTTACTCAGCCATGAAATACATAGTGAAATGATACTTTCTCTGAACTGCAATGCTTAAAAAATGTTTTATTCTAATTCCAGTTGTGCTTTGGGGTCTGATCTGTTTTTATTTTCCATGTGGAACGACTAATGAGCTGTAGCATGGGATGTACATGCAATAACCCAAGCAATATCTGTCATTGAAAGTCACTGATGTTACACATTTGCAGAAGAGGAGGGTTTGTCGCTATGCAGAACAGTTCCTTTATCTTTCTTTGAAAGGTCTTACTTGTAACTCTGTTGTTTTTAACCCAAATAGTCAAGGATCAACAGCATGCCTCAGGCTACTTGCTTCCTTCTTTCCATCCTTAAGTTTCAAATGGCTGAGTGATTTCCAAGAATGAAGCAAGGAAAAGAACAACTAACCCATTGAGGTCAGTGAAAATACAATATTCTGCACCTTGCTTTGCTTTATGGCAGCATTAGTATATTAGTTACATTTAGTAAAGACAATATGCACTGAACTTTGCTGCAAAGTCACTTAAGTCCATGCAAAAAATGGCATCTTTGACACCCATACAACATTCACATCCCTTACTTATTGTTGGGTCCATGCTTCAAAACACTGTGTTAATACAGCTTCTTAATAAAAGGGTTGTAAGAATTTCTCAATGTGGACACAACTATGTGTGTGGCCCTTATCCTGGTCTCAAAAACATTATCTAAATAATTTGTAAACCTTTTTTTTTTAAATTAGATGAGAAATTTCATCTTGTTACTAAAATTTAAAAAAAATTATGATCATTTGGAACATGGTTTTTTAACCGACAGTGTTGAACAGTCATGACTATACTTACAGATATTGTTATGATGGGTAATGACAGAACATGTATGGAAAAACCTACACAGCATCTAATTTTAATGCTTTCATAGCAAAAACCATCAAACACTTCCTAGCTAATAGTGATTATTTCACTTTGCATATAGAGTAAGGTAATGGCTCACATATACACCAGACTGTGAAAATATTTCTCAAATCTTTTTCATAAAAGTACATTTTCTGTTTCTAAATAAATACTTTCTTTTTCCTGAAAAACATTTTAATGAAAATAATAGAAGATTAAAAATAAAAATTCCCTTGGGTATTTCCTCTCATGTAAACTTGCAGTTCAGTTTTACTAGAAGGGGTTTCTAGCAGCACTGCCTGTTCTTGGCCTCACCTTGAGAAGCTGTCAGATTCTCACTTGCTAAATGTTCTCGGAGGTCTCTCAGCTTGTTAGTGCATTGTGTGACTTCACAGGTCTAGCTTTTGCCGTTACTGCAGACATCATTGTGGCTGTAAATCCCATGTCATGCTTAAATACTTAGAGAGTATCCATGAACTGCTGAATTTGTGATTACAGCTTCCTCCTTCATCCAGAGATTGTCTATGAGAAAGCTTATATTTGGTCTTTCTACGATAGAATAGTGAAAAGCAACCCACAAAGGCTCTGCTTCAAAGACCTTCCTAAGCAGAAGACTCCTCTTTTCTCCCATATGGCATCTCCAAGTACATTTTCCTGGAGTCAGTTTAAACTATACTCTGAGGAGTCCCTGCACTAGTGGAAACTCTGCACAACCCTCCATGGTCTGCATCTCTGAGATGTATGTTTCTATGATATGTAAACATATTTTATTCCAAAGGACTAAAAAGAGGCTTAGAACCATTTATTTGAGCTGCCTGGGAGCAGATGAAGAGAAAATTCCTAGTGGGAATGGCATAGGAATGGTCAGGTGGAGGAGCTTTGAATGAATGGTGCCACTTTATTATGACCTATACGTCAAAAAAGGGACATGCTGGAGTCTCTGCAAGGTTTAATCATATAAAACATGGAGAATATGAGAGAGATTCCTATACCTTGCCCCTCAGTGCATCTACCTTCAAGGATCAGTTTGTCTGTAAGAGGGTGACATACTCTTTAACAGAGAAAAAAGTAAGACATAGACTAAATGCAATTTGGGTGCAGTATTCCAAAGTATTCACATAAACACATATGGAGAGGTAAGACTTTCAAAGTCTTCTGTCTCACTTAGCTCACTTCTTTCCTCCTTTGAGAACAGAACCTACATTTACAGAGGTTCAGGAAGATCTAGAGAATGTCCACAGTGAATGCTCATTTTCAGTTACCTTTAAATAAAAAGAAGACTTATGTAACAGACAGCAGGATATAGCTGCAAGGCATCTTCTTCCCTAGTCTTATATGAATAAAGGTGCACAAAATCATGTATAATAATTCTATATTTATTACAGAATATGGATACCTTGCTTTTTCAATGTACTTTCCAAATCATCTCTGCATTGCTTTCAATGCATTTAAAAAGTGTGCCATTATTGCAAATAGAAAAACTAAACAAAAGTTTCAAACCCAGGAAACTAAAACAAAACCAGATGAAACAGACATATAATCTTGTTTTTTGGACTTATATCTATCCATTTTTCCTGAGGCCCATACGCTGGAATCTTTTCTGCTTTAAAATTCTCATAATTTTTTTCCTTTATCCTGGCCCCCAGTACATCTGTTCCCAAAAGAGCCAAGAGAACTTACATTTTCTGCCTTACAGTAAATTCCATATAATCTTCCCCATTGTTATACAAACTGTAAGCCAGCAAGGTACTGAATTAGACACTACTTCTTCCTGGCAGAGCTGACAATATAGTGTTCAGCACGAAATTAGCACACATTCTTTGATTAAATAACCAGATAAGGCTAACCTGTGGCTCCCCAAACTTCTTACTGTCTCCTAAAACTTAAAATGAACTGAAATGGTCATTGGAGTAATATCTTTCAACAATGAGAATAAGAAGAAAAAGGGAATATTCATAAATAAAAATTTCTTTTCTTCCTTCTTTCTTTTTCTTTCTTTCTTTCTTTCTTTCTTTCTTTCTTTCTTTCTTTCTTTTTCTTTCTTTCTTTCTTTCTTTCTTTCTTTCTTTCTTTCTTTCTTTCTCTCTCTCTCTCTCTTTCTCTCTTTCTCTCTTTCTCTCTCTCTCTCTCTCTCTCTCTCTCTCTCTCTCTTTCTCTCTCTCTCTCTCTTTCTCTCTCTCTCTCTCTCTTTCTCTCTTTCTCTCTTTCTCTCTTTCTCAATGGTGCAGTCTTTGGTCACTGTTGTGCTTAACATCAGCAGCTTTGGTGGGGACATTCAAGTGAAACTCAGGGAAAAAGTAAACATAGATAAAATTGCTATGCATTACTTTGTGATGCAGGGCTATACATCATTCATGATATCTTTATAATGCAATGCTATTTGGATGTTTCAGTCTGGAAAGGAGCCCAAGTGTTTCCAGGCACACTAAGAGTACATGAAATTATGATCGGGGACCATATTTAAACCACCTACTCTAAATGCCTAATTTAGGCATCGCTACTAATATAGTGTTTAAATTTAAGAGTGAGATGAGTGATCCAGGACTGCCAGATCTTGCCTCCACTACAGCTCGTGGAAAAGAAATAACTGTGACTTCTAATTTGAGCACTGGAGGTGGGATTCATCTCACCTAACTTTTCACACAGGAAAAATAGTTGTTTAAATCTAGCTGGCAGCCTTTCTTTCAGTGGAGAGATGGAGACACCTCCACAGTGTCTCTCCTGCTGTTACCTGTTTCAGAAAGGGGTGAATTTTTCTCTAGCAGTCCTTTTTCCTATTTGATAAGCTTAGACTCAGGCAAGTCACTTCTGCATCCATGACCTGAGATGATCACACTTTTGGTGGTCAATGTAAGCAGGAAGGCATGGCCACACCTTGCCACCAGCTCCGCAGGGTGCTGAGTCAGTGCCTGGGAGCTGCAGGGTCCGGTCTGCATGGTTAAGGGAGCCAGGAATTGGGAGGAGATAAAAATGAGATGAAAACAAAACTTAGTGAATAGATGCATGAATTTCAAACTACAATTTTAACCTGGTCATTCACGTTTTTCACCTAAGGAGAATTTTCTGTATTAATATGTCTCAGTTTGAGACAAGTTTAGGAGAAAATGGCCTGTAATGAACGTTTCCTCGTAAGAAGGCAGGTTTCAGCACTCCCTTCTCCACCGACACAAAAGGAATTTCTTGGATGAAAGTGAAAAACCTATTTATTCAACAAGCAGAGTGCCAGTAGGGCAAAGAAAAAAAAATGAGTAATGTTAGATTATAAACCTCCTCGATTCGGAGAAAGCTGGTGGATTTAGAGTTCCCGCTGTAGCTGGCTTGGCCCCTCCCGAGGCCCAAGGCTGGGGTGCGGCATACCTACAACCTCCCTGCTGGCCCACAGGGTCCGATGATCTGGTTCTCGGATCACAGCTAAGCCGAACAGTTCCAGAAGAAGAAGTAGAAGAAGAAATTCTGAAGGATTTCGGTATGCAGTCCTGGGAAAATTTGTTGCCTCAGCTAACAGGCTGGCTAAAAGCAGGAAGGTGCTCCCTCAGCTCTGCAGCGGTGAGAATGCAGGGGAGTGTGTGTGAGTCCTTGAATACAAACCGTGCTGAAGAATTTGCCTGGCTTCTCTCCTCCCTCTTCTGGACCCAGCTTAAAGCTGTGGGACCCATTTCTGGGCAATAAGCAGACTATAGGGGAGTACAGTATTTTCATAAAATCACCCCAAGGCATAATAGAAAAATTCCTCTGGAAGTCCTGCCACTTTTGCCAAGTGTTAGGAAAACTGCCTATGTGAATCATTTGTGACCTTGTCATCAACTTATACCATGAGATTAAAGTGCAGGCATCTGAGAAGTCTGCCAAAGCTAACAAACTTTCCCTGGATATGTTATGACAAAGATGCACTCTGAATAAATAATATTGTCTACTTGTGACATGCCCAGCCCTGGGCCAGCATCTGGGCTCTGCCCCACCCTGCTCTCAGGCAGCACTGCTTGGCTGCAAATGAGCAAGGACATGATGCCAGATTCCCGTTTCCTACAAATCTAACTGTATTTAGGAATCTGTGGTGAATAGACCGATCAAGCAATTTTCCTACATTCCCAAGTGATTTTTGAACTCACACACGTGTGAACAAAGTTTCTGGGAGACGAAATTTTAGAGGAAATCAAATAATTGTGTATTCTTCCTTAAACAGGCTTGTGATTTCATGGAAAATGTAAGCAGGCAAGTCCTGCGTGTCAATTTCTTCCTCCAAAATCTACCACTCTAATCTCACATGGGCTTCCTTTGCTCTTGCTGATTCCCAGAGTTTAGGTTCTACTTTGAACAAACTAGTTCATGTATTACAGCTTGCTGGAGCCCACAGTTTCTGCATCTAATTGTATGAGTCATACATAAACAAGAAACTTAATGAACAATAATAAATTCAATGAAAATGTAAACAAGTGTAAAACAGTAAACTGTAGCCAAATAAATCACCAGTAAAGAACGTCAAAGCAGAAAAGAGCAATATCCAAAACCTGTAAATCCCAAATCACCTTGACGTCTACTGCATTTGTACTTTAATGTTCACTTGAATTAGGTTCTGAATTCCTGGAAAGAGAGAGTGGAAGGAGTAACCTATGTCATCTTTGGGAAGAATTCTACGTCATTTTCCATGCTATGAATGAGCTTTCCTCCAAGCTGCTGAAATAGAATCTCACAATTACTTAATAATAAGAAAGAATAAAAAGACAATTAGGAAGGAGGATGTTGAGGACCTCATTTTATGAATCACATTTTGGATGTCTGGCGTGTCACTTTTTTTGTTCTTCCAAGTATTTTGATGGCCAATGAGATTATGGCTTGTCATTTCAGAGACGTTACAATCATATTCCTATTTCCAGCTTTAACACACTCCTTAATCAGATATTTTCTCTAGGCTGGTGAACATCCCCCTTCTCATTTGAGTGTAAAATGTTGGCTGGATAAATAAACAAAATATGTATTTTATTACTCTATGGAAATGATTGATTGAAAATTTTACAGTTAAGAGGGTCTCAAATATGTCTCTTTTATAAACTTGTATTCTATAATTTTCTAACAGTTTTTTGATAATGTATGTGTGGATATTCAAAAAGTGATAGCACTGTTAGGCACCTGAGTGTATTATATTTCTGTACATTCAATTCTTCACTAAAATTACAAATGAAAAGTCTAGCTATAAAAATTTACAATTTAGTTGACTTCAGTTGACCTGTTTTGCTGACAGAGTACAAACAAATGTACTGTCTGTAAAGGCCTCCCTTCCTGAGGAACTACAGCAGTCACTTAAAATCTGGATCATTTGTTAGCAGATTTTGCGTAAAATTCTTACTTTGCTCTGTGTGATGCCACCGATAGTATTTTATGCTGAGAGGCAGCTTCTGAAAATATTTTTTGATTAGCCATAATTGTCATTTTCTTCTGTTGCAAATGTATGGGTGACAGTGATTTAAGTGAAATCTGAAGGCTCGGTCTGCTCCTGTCTCATCACTAAAGCTGTCATTTACATGTACAATGGAGAAACCATGCTCTCCAGATGCAGCATGATTGTGAATTGCTGTGAATTTGCCTCCTGGTGAAGGTAAAGAAATTTATGACAGCTGCAGTTCCTTGATCCCAGTCTCTGACCATAAGGTAACAACTTCTAACCTTGGAGTTGCAATAGCATATTTCAAACTGAAAAACGATGTAGAGCTGCATTTGGGAAGCTCAGTACAAGCACAGCTGCCAGGTCTGATGTCTGTACATTCTGAAGACAGTCTGTAGAAGGACTCTTTTCAGAAACATAATCTGTTGTAAATCAGAGTAATAGATAAACAGCCTGATGTCTGAAATTAGCTCATATTGAATGGCACTGAACATCCACTAGAAGAGATAGAAGAGGTAACCAGTAGATGCAGCAGTTTGTGCAGCAGTTTTTGGATTCTGCTCCTAGATCTTTCAGAAATTTTTTCTAAGAACTTTTTGAGGAACTTTGGGGTGACTACTACCACTGGAAAAGGGTGGCAACAGTGAGCTGAGCTGGTTAGCAAGCTCTAGTCACTTCTAACAAGCTCTGACAGATGTTCTTGACCAAAAGGTGCTTTTCTATCTGCTGCTAATTCCTGATTTTGAAGAGCCAAGCACCCACCCAGGAGGTGCTAGGGAGAGTCCTCTATAACTGTCCATGCAGAAATAGGCCTGGAAGGGGGGAACCTCTGCTGTACACAGTGTATAGGTGTGCTGATGGTGATGAAGGTGAAGTATGACAGAGCGTGGTCCCCACTGACTGCTGGAATTCTTCCTGGTGTGCCAGAGCTGAACTCAAAGTGAGCTCCTGAGGCAGGATGCAGCCCTGAGTCTGGGGTTTGCTGAGATGACAATCCCTTTTCTAGGGCTGGGGAAGATATGCTCCTTGCTTGCAGGAGGTGTGCTCTGGGGAAAGGGCTGTGCAGTCAAGTAAAGCAGCTGTGGGAGGAGGTCACCAGGCAGTGCAGCAACAGAGGAGGTGAGAAAAACACTGAATTTTCTTCATGAGCACAAAGATCTAACTGCATTGAGTGACGAGTAGACCAAGTCTGATCTTACTATAGATTTCCATGAAAGTAAAGGCTGGAATCCTGGGGCTTATCATTCTGGGACGATAACTCCTGCCCCATCTGCAAGTCTGCAGATACAGTGTGGGTTCAGTGCTCAGGTCACATATGAAGGGCTGAGAATTGTGTCCAATGAAGAATCTGAGCAGGTTGAGCCTAAGACTTGCAGCAGCATCAGGAGAAAGCAGAAGTATGAACTGTGGGAAACTCCCTGCTGCAGGGGATGGACACCACATCTCCTGGTCTGACCTGGTGTCTAGGGATGTTTGCAGCTTGCAAGGCATTTGGACCCAGGGCACCAGGTTGCCAGTCTGGTCCTCAGGTTACCCCCCACTGCTGCTCTTCCCTGTGGGCACCAATACTTGTAGGGGAAACCCGAACTGTAGCAAGCATGACATTGCATTTGAGGTGAAGGCCAAGGGCCCAGAGGACCAGGTGACATCTCCTTGATTCTTCCAGTGAGAGGGAAGGACTTGATGAAAAATGGATGGACCCCATGAATCAACAAACAGTTGTACAGCTACTGTTGACAACAGGGATCGTCTTTCACAAGCTTGGGATCCTCTCTGAGATAAAATGTCACCCACATGACCAATTGCAGCAAGTACTAAGCGGTAAACAATCTTTGTCAAGAGGCTGGCCAGCCTGGGGAGGAGAGCTGTAAACTAGGAATAAAGGAGCAGGCAGAGGAGATGGGGATGACCCACACCCAAATGAAGAGGTTGTGGACTGGATTGGTAAGAGGGAGCAGAGTAAAGGCTGGCAGAAGAGACCTTGAAAACAGAGTAGAAGAAGGGTCCTGAAGAGCTCATGGATTTTAAAGGATCATTTTCCCTAAGCTCAAGTTTTACCACCGTGATGAGCATTTAAGAAAAGACAGCAGGAGACCTGCATGGATGAGCAAAGAAATCATCTTCAATTTAAACATCAAAAACAATTGAACAGAAGCTGGAAGCAGGGACAGTGCTTCTTTAGGAGGAATATGACTCAGGAGGGATACAGAGGCACTGTCCAAGTGTGCAGAAGTGGGGTTAGAAAAGCCAAAACCCATCTGGGGTTGAATCTGGCAAGAGTGGCAGAGTGGTTGTAATCAAGAGACTAGTTAGACTGGGACTCACTGTGATAGACACTGCAAAAACAGAAGATGCTCTTGAACCTAGGAGTGGTGGTAAAGAAATAACTATAAAAAAATTATATTCTATTTACTCATGTGTGGGCTCAGATTTTTTGCACAGACTCACTCAGCCATGGATACATTTAAATTAGGGGTTGCTTTAAGCTCCAATATGGTCAGCACGCAACAGACAGATACTTTCAGAAAATGGTTTATATTTTGCATAGGCTGACTGGTCATTTTGCCCACTTACAGGTGGCAGAATCAGATTCATATCCCTGATAACCCTGTTGATTTAAAAATTAGGATGGATGTATGTCGTCCTGACTATATTTCTTTGAGAAAGAAAGTAAAATTTTAATGCCTCCTGGTATTTTCCTTCTGCTATTTCCAGACAATTCAAAGGGATGTGATCATCCTTCAGTTGGATGTGCTTAGAAAAATGAGGAAAAGTACAGCAGCAAAAAAAAAAAGAAGAGAAAAAAAATTTAGTTCTAGGTAGATGGAGCCAAAGTGAACAGAAAATAAGGTTTCTGTGGCCTCAGTCACCTGCAAAAGTGTAACACTGTCTCAATTACTCTTCATCTAAATCTTCCACAGGGAAATGGAAAGCACTTGCCTCCCTCAGAGAGGATTACGTATTAAAAGGATGGCAAAGGTGACGATTTCTTTTTCTTTCTCTCTCCAGTTAAATCTTGGATGGCACAGCAACTGTCATATTTTACTTGCAGGCCTCTGGATAGGCTGGTTTTGTCTGTCTTCTGCAGGTCAGCATTTCAGAGACGTGCTGAAATATCCATGAGACCCCAAAGTGTAGGACTCTCAATGCGAGCAGAAGGCTTGGCATGTAGAAGAGTCTAAGAACAAAGCAGCCAACATCCTTTCTCCAGAGACAAAACACATTTTGTCTGTGACATTCTTAGTCTCCATCTGCTCAGGAGAGGGAAAGTTTCCCATATGGTTCTGCAGTGGGCTAGTGATTCACTCTATTGACTCACTCCACAAAATGCACAATTGAATGTTAAGTAACTGAAGTCAGCTTTAATGGATACAGCATATGTGTACTTCATGAATGCAAAATATGTAAACTATTATCATGTCACCTCTTTTTGTGCTGATAGTACTGCATTGATTACTGATTGATTCCTAATTGCTTAATAATTGGTGTTATCACTCTCTGAATAACTTGCATTTTGAATTATCAGTTTAGAATCAAAATTAGAAACACATCTCTTTCTGCCATGCCACATTATAGTTTACATTTTTCATATGACTTTCAGTAATATCTCAAGTCAAAGACATCAGGTAGTTAAGATATTAGTGGCTTAGATCTGATGTGAAAGCTTACATTTCTAGAGAAAAGGATGACTGACTCACAGCTAGCCTTGCTCATGTATCACAAATGCTTCCTGTGTTTTAAAAGAACATTGATTTTTAAAAGATCTGTGTAAGTGGGGACAGTTCATAAGACAGTTTATTATGAGATGGTCAGAACAAGCTTAAGCATCTGATGCCTATCCTCATAGACTCTCAAGCTCATGATACCATAGTGACCTTAGTTAAGGATCTGCAGGAAACTGCAGGACAAAAGAAATTTGAGGGGAAATACTCTGTTTTTGACAAGGAGGTGGGACTGAAAGCTGATTAGTCAACTTAGAGGATCATTACAGAGTTCTGTCATGTGTAACAGTGACAGCAAGTAACAAAGTGACAAATAACAAAGGAAAAAATAATGTCCAGGATTTCTGGGGAAAATATTAACCATAATGTATAGTTTTGACACTGCTTGGCTTTGGGATGCTTTAGTGTGTTTCTTTAGACAATGGAAATGTCTGTCTTAACTACACCCATCCAAGCCGTGAAGTTTGGTGTCACCAGTGAATGTACACAGGAATTAGAGAGATTTTCTTGATCATTACGTTTTCAGTCATTTTCCCCCTCAACTCCTTGATAGCTGCTGCTAAAGCTGTGCAGTGCTGGGTATAGACTCCTCTGTTGCGGTGGCTAAGTCCACATTACATCCCCTGTGTTACTACAAAGTGGTCTCTCCCCACACCACTGTGCTAGAAAGTTCTCCCTTCATCGAGACCCCACTGGTCACTGGTCCTCTCCCCCCACCTCTCCCTTCCCCCATTGGCCCCTGTTATGTCACTCAACCTTGCCTCTACCCCCTAGCCCTCAGACTATTGGCTTCTGATGCTCTGCCCGCCCCTGGGACCCTCTGTGATAAAAACACGCGCGGGCTTTTGTTCTTTGTTCTTTGCCTCTGTTCCTTTTGAGTGCGTTCATTCCAATAAATGCCTCGGGATTGCATGCAGAGAACTCCTCTCGCCTTTTCGTCTCCGGTTCGCGCATAGCCTGTGTGTGTGTGAGTGACTGCTTGTGACTGCCTGCGGGGGTGAGATCGTGTGCCCGCGTGGGCGCTGGCAGAGCGCCGCCTAAGCATCTCCATGAGGGACTCTGTGGGAAAAATGCGGCATCAATCCACCGACACCACCACCGCGAAATCTGACGCCTCGAACAGGGACTCCGGCTAAAGTTTCTGAGAGAGTGTCCCCAGTGAGCGAAAGCTCCGAGGAGTCACCATTCAGAAATGCCAAGACTCCGAGAGGAGATCTAAATTCTAGCAGACCTGCCTGGAAGGACAGCTGATACCTCTCTCAGCGTGAGAGAGCCGGCTGAAGAACAGAGAACCATCTACTGAGAATTTATCTTTTACCCGGGAGCTGGGAGCCAGAAGGGCTTGGTGGGGCTCAGTGCCAGCCAGAGGTACGGCGTGAGCAGAGCCAGAGCAAGTGCTCAGCAGAGCAGCTTCAGAGTCGGAGAAAGCCGGCGAAACTCAGGGGTGAGTGAAGCTGAGAAGAACTCTTTCAGATCCCTTTTCACCTTTTCTTTTACTAGCTTTTTTCTCTCGGTGGCTGGGTGAGGTTTTTTGGGAAAGATGGGTACAAAATTCTCAATTCCCCAACGAGAGGCTTTTATCCAAGTTAAAAATACCCTAAAAGCAAGGAAAATCCAGTTTTCTAAGGGACTCTTAGAACGCTTTATGCTGTGGATTTTCTATTATTTCCCTAATGTCACAGTTGATTCAGTTAAGAACCTGGCATTCTGGGACCGTGTTATCGAGAGACTGGCGTTTCTGAGACAAGGTGGGGACGGGTCAGTCAATAAATTTTTTCTGTTATCAGTTTTAATTTATAAAGTGGTCTCAGAATCAGAGAATGAGGCTACGATGCCTGAAAATTCAGATTCCCAGGTGGGATGGAAAAGGGAAATCGATAAAGGGAGAATGAACATTTCCAGTTTCAGGTAGTTTCCTTGAATGATTCAATCTTTCAATAATCTTGCCACGATTCTTAACAACTTTAAGAGACTTAACAACTTTTGAGACTCTTACAGAGACATCTACCCCAACTCCCCCATGGAACCTGGCACCTGTCACCCTGCCATCTCCTAGACGTCCCTAATCTGAGCAAGTACCCAGAGACGCTGCTGTGGCTATGGGTGCTGTGGCTGATAGGAGCGTGGAAATCGCAGCCTCGTTAGCCCAGAAAGGTCCACTGCGTATCCAGCACTGTCAAAAGAACTCGGGACTTGTTGGCACATTGGCAACTCGGGGGAGGGGTTGCATCCTTTCACGGGCTTTGCCAGTGTTTCTGGTTGTTTTGTTACTGCCACAACCCTGGACCCTCACTGTTGAAATCAAAATACCCTTCCCCACTCGTAGAAAGTGGAAGAATGGTTCCCACCTTGGTTAGTTCCAAGTAAGTGGAGGAAGCCTTCTTTTAAAGTAAATTAGGGGGAGATGTTGCGGTGGCTAAGTCCACATTACACCCCCTGTGTTACTACAAAGTGGTCTCTCCCCACACCATTGTGCTAGAAAGTTCTCCCTTCATCGAGACCCCACTGGCCTCTGGTCCTCTCCCCCCACCCCTCCCTTCCCCCATTCGCCCCTGTTATGTCACTCAACCTTGCCTCTACCTCCTAGCCCTCATTGGCTTCTGGTGCTCTGGCCACCCCTGGGACCCTCTGGGATAAAATCACGCTCGGGCTTTTGTTCTTTGTTCTTTGCCTCTGTTCCCTTCAAGTGCATTGGTTCCAATAAACGCCTCGGAATTGCACGCAGAGAACCCCTCTCGCCTTTTCATCTCCGGTTCGCGCATAGCCTGTGTGTGTGTGAGTGGCTGCTCGCGACTGCCTGCGGGGGCGAGATCGTGTGCCTGCGTGGGTGCTGGCAGAGTGCCGCCTAAGCGTCTCCATGAGGGACCCTGTGGAAAAAACGCAGCATCAATCCACCGACACCGCCACCGTGAAACTCCTCTTTGAGTGGTGTTGGAGAGATTGCCAAGCACTGAGGCCTGTGCCTTCCATGTGCATTGCAGGGATGTTCACCAAGGCTTGTCCATCTTCTCAGCTTGGTAGCATCCCAGCTGAAACTGTCCCTCAGGCTAGGCTGGTCATGCCTGCCCCTCAGGATGGGCTCCAGCTGTACCCCCAATTGAGGCAGAAGGGATCCTGACCAGTTCTGGAGCACCCCAGCAGTCAGTGTAGACACATGCATTGAAATAAGTTCAACTAACCGTGCACAGCTTCCGCAGACAAGGCAAACAAAACAACAACCTGATTTAAGTTTGGAAATTTCTCTCCTCCACTCATTAAATAATCTGCAAGTAATCGAGTGAAGTTAACCATCTGCTTGTGACACCACTGCTTATGAAAATCTTGACATACCTCATCTACTCAGGAAGACAATTTTTTTTTCTCTTTACAAATAAGTTACAGACTTTGCCGGTCCCATGCAGAGATGTGCAGAAGGCTCTGTTGTACCCTCTGTATTGATAGAAACCACGAGGAACTGCTGGTGAAAAGAAGGAGGTTATTTGGTTGTGAGGGCACCTACATTTAGTGGATGCTTTGCTACAGCTTTTTAGTAAGTGATTGCAGAATTGGGGCTGGGTCAGTGTTTAAGAGAATGGTTTGTTTGAACTTGAGATAAAAATTTGGTGGAATACAGCCAGTTTCAAGAATGGTATCTGGAGTATTGAGAAACTGTCTTGGGGAAACTAGGGGAAAGAGGGAACAGACTACTTTCCCCCAGACTCAAGGGCTAAGAGTAAATAAGGAAATTTAATAAAAAAGATTAAAATTTAACAAATTTTAACAAAAAATACCAAAAATATTTTCCTTTTTTTATTAAATGGGCACTTGTGGCATCCCACCCTTAAGTGGAAGTGAGCACCCAAGATTCGTAGATGCTCGTGGTTGAAAGGAATGACGAAAGTCAGAGGGTCTGCAAAAGCTTAAAAGGTTTTATTAGTAAATTTACACTTGGCATGGAAATTGGAACAAGTCAGTCCCTTATCTGTTAGTATAAGCACACTGCAGTGTGTTTCAAGTAAAGGGGCAGGGTGAAAGAGAAGAGAAAGAGAGATGAATTAAAGAGGGGGAGAGAGAGAAAGGAAGAAAAGCAGAAGGGAAGAAAGATCACCAGTCCTGGCTCCAGTATTAATCCAGCTGATGGAGTGTCCAGGCTCGTGGGGTACACATGCCCCTGGGCTTCATGGTGTTACCTTTTTACAGGTAAGTTTTCCCGACCCTAGAGATAAGTTACTTGCTTTCTATGTAATTTAGGTATCATGTGCAGTCCATTCTTCTAGACCTTTCTGGAAATGGGTCAGAGGACTTCAGGGGTCACTGGTGGTCTTGGTTGCCCTCCCCTGGGTTAGTTTTTGGTCAACAGCCCATGCCTACTTCTCGACCTCATTCCTGCGCTTGCATTGTATTGGGTTGGGCTTCTCTCCAGGAGCCAGAACAAGGAAGTGCTGCTCCAGCTCTGTATGGCCCCCTCTCCACCCACATCCTGTCCTTTCTCACAGCATGTTATTGCCAACAGTCCTTGGATGGCTCCACAGCTATTTGACTATCAGGGTTTGAGACAGACCCTCAAACCCTGATAGTCGGAGCACGTTAGTCCCTTTATCTTCTAGGGTTCTACAGCACTCAGAGTTTTTTAGAAATCTAAAATGGCATAGCTGTTGCACTTCAGTCATTCAAAACATCATTTTAATCCTTATAAAATTTTGAAATAATTTAATTTACAATCCTATAATTACATTTAATTTAAAACATGGAGCAACTGTAATTCCACTATACCTAGAATGTATACAGTACCTGTATCTGTAAACTTCTTGGGCTACTTTATAATGACTGTATACATGGACAAGCAATTTTTTCCTGTTTTTCCTGTGGAAATGTCTTTTCTTAAATAACTGAATTACAAAATTTGAAACCCCTCTGATCTCCAACTAATCTTTTTTTTTTTACTAGTTGAAGGTACTGAAGCTTTCTACCTTTAACAACTTCTTGTTTTATAAATAGTATAAATATACATGTATGCATATATATGTACATATATATATGCATATATATATACACACATATATATAAATACTCTAGTGTGCAGGACAACTCCACTCATAACACAGATATAGTTGTTGTTCTGGGGAAGAATTTTCACTTTGGTTCATAAATATACCTAGCAGTGCTTCCTTTGTAATGAAAATTACAAACAGTGCAGTTCTTCAGGAAAGAAATAAATGTAGTTTTGAAGAATAAACCACTAAAATGGAACACATTTTTTTCCAGCTTTTTTGAGGAATACACAGGAGATGCAATAACACTTTTTTTTTTGTTTTCCCCTGAAGTTTCAACATTTCCAGGACTTGCACGTCTTTAACAATATGCAGTAGATTCTCTAAGCATTGCTGGTGGGTCCCCTTAGGATTTCTCCTCCTGAGCACCTGGATTCTTTGTAAAGTAACAAGATGAAGTTTGTTTCTGCTGAAAAAGTGTCACACTAAGGCTTCTTTTTGTTGTAGTTACTTAAATTAAGCTCCATACACAGACTCTATTGTCACCTTCAGAAAGCTTTTGTTCAGAAAACCTGACACTCATCTTTTCACCCTCCTCACTCCAGTAAGAAGGATTTGTGGGGCTCCGAAGTGCTGCTCATCACCAAAAATTGTTTCCAATTTCATACTTATATGAAGTTACATAAGGTTCAAGTCAGAAAAATAGTATAAAACATTGACATAATGAGAGCTGTTTAATTACAAAATTCACTATGTCCCAGAAAGTTAGCAATAGGAGTTCTAACTTACACTTTTCAATAAATAAAGCATGCAATGGAAAACAAACCAAACCAAAACAAAAAATCCCCGCTAAAACTGATCCCTCCTGCTAAACAACAACTTTGACCTCTTTTAAGACTACCAGTCCATCTGTTCTAACATGCTGTCTCTCTCTGGTTTCAAATGGGTAGAGATAAAGGGAGACAGTGTTCCTCCAGTGTCACACGGGCTCACAATTTGGTGACATTTAAGGTGTGCAAACTTGTGAGCAGAGATTTAGAGAATAAAGCGAAATTAATGCTTGAAAGCTGTGCTTTAAAACAGCAAACCCTTCCCTTATGTTCTAGTGAGATTTTGGGCTGTGCACCTTGTATACCAGATGGAGACACTTTACTGTTTGCTTGGTCTTGGTAATTTTTTTCTGTTTTCTTAGCTGGTTTCAGGTTTCTGTGTAATGACCTTTGCTTCCACTTTAAAAAAATCCAAACACCTGACCCAGGCTACACTTTAGGAGGCTGGAATGTTTCAGTTTTCAAAACTGTAAAGATTCAGATTTATAGTCAGTCTGTTTATACTCTATCATATCATGTGTGGTAGCATAGGATATCAAAGCAAGAAAGCCTACGGGGATACCACCATTCGAAATGAAAAATAGTTCTTATGTATGGCATAATGCAGCACAGATGGAAAGTTGTGCTTTTCTGTTTTACTGTTTCTGTACATTACTCAGGCAATAAATACTGGACAAATCAAGCAGCCATTTCTAAGGCTCCATATAACCTATTTTACCAGTATCAGCTGCTATAGTTTTATATTCTCTAGAGAAAAGCTGCCTGGGTTCCCAAGTATTATAAGGCATTTCAAGGAGACCTCACAAATAAAAATGTATGGGAAATATGGCCTGGCTTTTAATAACAGTGGAGTTAACTCTGCATTTTCATATGACAGTCAAAGCTCCCACTAGTGTATTGCAGCCTTATCATTCCTCAAAGCAGCATTTATTTAATGACTATTATTTGCTTATTTCATCTGCTATGAATTCTGCATCATTATTTCAAGGGCACAGCACAACAGAAATACACTGTAACTGTGTCACTTCAGGTCTGGGCTTCACCAGCTGAGAAGGGTTATCCCACATCCCATGTAGCAGACATGCTCTGACACCTTCTCTCTGAAGGTGGCCACAAAGGATTCCCAAAGCATGTTTGCAAAGCCAAATAGCCTAATAATATTTAAAACAGTGCCTGGGCAGTGTAAGACATAGGTTTGAGGAGAACTTTTGCTCTGATCTGAAATACCTGAGGTTTGATGAGCCTCAGGATAGGTAAGTCTGCCACCCTCTCTCCATCACCTCCGCTTGTGGTTAGAAACTGCAGAAAAGGGACCAGAGTCCCCGCAACAGCTCAGCACCTGTCCTGACCCTGGGCTATTGTGCTGGCAACATGCAGGTTAGTTTTGATGGATGCTTGTCTATTGCTGAACTGAAAAAAAGCTGTAGGCAAAAGAAAATTACCTTTTTCCGGAGCAGGCACACCTGTCTATGAAAAGTCTTCAAAATTAAGGGCAAGATATCTTCCAGAAAAAAGAGACACCCCCAAAATAAATACTGAGTAAGCTGTGAGACTCCTCACACAGGCTCACAACTGCCATGCTTTGCACAGCGGTAGGAAGCAATATTACCAGTATCTTTTCTCTGGCTTTTGTATTCTAACATACAAATTAAATAATGGCTCCACAACATGGAAAACTAACTTTCCCTGAGACTTTTAGGACTTCAAATAACATTATCCATATCCAGCAAGGTAGTTGCCACACTTTTTCTTCTCTTTCAAAGTATCAGTATTTTCTTTTACAAAGGAAATAATAAAAGTAAAATGGAAAAAGAATCTCTTAGCAATATTTGTTTGAATCTAAGAAATAATTACATATGGGAGTCTGTGCTGCAAGATTCTGTTCGTAGGCTGAATGCAAAAAACTCTTGATATTTGTAAAAACAAAATCATAGTAATTTTAGTCACATCAAGCTTCCTTTTACATGACTTCGTCTTACAAGCTGATTTCTGTCCAGTTGGCTTTTCCACCTCCCCATTTAGCAGGTGTCATATCACTGCTGAAGCTGAAGGCAGTGCTGAGGATAAGGAAGAAAGGCCAATTTCAACATCTGACAACAATCTCTCCTTAAGATAACTTCTGGTGAGACAGAAAGTAGTTTTTGTCATTGCTATATCCCTGTGTATAATTTCAACGTTTTTTTAACCAACAGAACTTACAGTGACTCAGTTTGGAGTAGTCAAGGGCTAATCAGTGAAATATGAATCTTTAGCTTTTCTAATCTAGGGGTTTTTTTGTTAATATGCTTCATATAACAGATATTAATTTTTCCCTGTTTTCAAGACTGTGAATTACTTATGTAGCACCTGTAATTTATTATTGTTGTTAATTAATTTTTTAGGATGGTTGGATGCTTCTTTTCAACTGATTTCCAGAATCTAAATTTTAAAACATTCATAGAATCATAAAATAATAGAATATTTAAGGCTGAAAAAGACCTGTAAGATTACCAAGTCCAACAATTAACCCAGCACTGCCAAGTCCACCACTAAAGTGTGTCTCAAGTATCCCATCTACACATTTTTTGAACACTTACAGGGATGGTGATCCACCACTCCTCTGGGCAGCCTGTTTCAATGTTTGACAGCGTTTCAGTGAATAAATTTTTTCTAATATTTAATCCAAACCTCCTCTGACACAACTTGAGGCCATTTTGTCTTGTCCTAAAACATTAAAACAAAAGGATAAAAAGGTAAAAAAAACCCAAACCAAAAAACAACAAAACTTGAATTATATATATTGAGTCGAGGATTTGGGTTGGGGTTTTGTTTCTTTGGTTGGTTTGGGTTTTTTGTTTGTTTCTTCTGAGTGTTTATTTGTTTGGGTTTTTTAAGATATACTGCGGGACTGTACTTAAGGCGACTTCACATCCAAAGCTGAGTGTATAAAACCACCTTGACTTAAAGTCAAAAAGAAGCCAATAGATAATTGGATGTTGCCACAAAGGTTACAGCTAAACTAACAAACTAAACCAGGTCAGCACATGGGCCTGAGTATAGAATGAATGCAACCATTCATGCTACTAAATGTTTCGCACAGTTTTGGTCTCAGCAAAGTAGTGCTACAATGGGGACAAGCTGGGAGCCAGCTCAGGCCAGAAAATGCTCTCCATGGGCAGTTTGAGGAAGGGTTAAGAGAGTTAAACTGTATTGAAGTGATCCTTTCCATACTATTTGTCCAAGAGCAGTCCCAGGATGTTTTATTTACCTCTACAAATGCAGTGAAGGCTGACAGGGGTAAAGGAGGTTTTGTGAGGGGGAAAAGGTTTAGTAGGAAACTGATGTGCCAAAGAAATTAGTTGCACTCAAAGGACAACTAAACCCACCTTTGGCTTAAGGTCAAAATACCAAGCACCATTTTGAGAATGCAAATTCCAAGGAATTCAGATCCTCTTCTTCTCTGGAGTTGGAGACATTTTGAAAAAGGTTCTGGCTCCCTAATACAAAGAATTAACTCAGTCTCAGTCAACTTGTCTGGACTCAGTCATTTTCAGCCCTAGGTTTAAAGTTCCCATTCTTTGTGTTTTAATCAGAGCATTAGTGTTTTTCTTTAATTTACTTAATGTAGAGGAGTGGTTTTATTGTTGTGGCCTGCTATTTTTATTACAATAGCAAAAACATTTTAAAAAAACAGTTATTGTTTCCAAGCTCCAGTAGTTTTTATAAGCAAAAAGCCCTATAAATGGTGTCTGACAAAAAAACTTGACATGAATAAGGGAGTATGAGGCCCTACCCAGCAAGGTACTGAGCAGCCTTGTGAAAGTTGGGCCAGATGGCTTCGTTAGGGATAAACAAAACAAGTGAAGAGAGAGCAAGCAGTAAGAACCATTTAAGGACTATGGAGACAGAAGAGACTTTGACCCCTGGACCACCTCAGACTGAGAAAAAAGGGGTTTTTTTTGTCAGAAACCATTCTGTGACTCAGAGGAATATATGATCATGAGAGATACTCTTACCTAGGTCTTTACTATGCCTTTGTGACTTTTAAAAGACTTCTTAAAATAAGAAACCTTTTTTTTTCCTTCTGTGTCTCAATTCCTTCTTTGGGAAAAAATGTGTTTCAGTCTCATCCTTACATCATTCTGCCCTAATGCATCCCAGCTGGAGGGACTTTCCCTTCATAATCATCATTTTCCCCAGTTTGAGGCAGATCCACTACCCTTTCTTGACCTGCACTTCTCCTGCTTTAATTGGGGTTGGAGTTAGCACAGGATTTGGGCAGCCCTCGTCATGTCAGTACTGCAGTGCTTACATTATAAGAATCCTGAGGCCCCAGAACAACATCCAGAGCTCAGAATTAGTTAAAAGGTAGATCAACGAAAAACAGTAATAGAATGAAGAGAAATATTCAGCACAGAGGCATGAAGTTCCTCACATTTAGAGTCTTTGAATACCCAAGTAAGGACTTTAGGCAGGCATTTGTATCTCCTGTAGTTCAACACCTTGTTTTGAGGGAAGAAACCTGCAGTTGCTACAGACCGTAGACCAGTGTTTCCAAAATTACTGCTTGTGCCGGTTTGGCCAA
>VZTD01002293.1:0-14231 GCA_013397725.1 Rhagologus leucostigma
TCAGCAACACCAGAACATCACCCGGAGGCCCTACACCACAGCCCGGAGGGGCCCACACCGAACCCCAGTTCTGGAGAGAGAGAGCAGAGCCACACCTACAAAAGGCTTTGAATTTTACCGGGTTCTCTCCACAGCGAGAGGTTTTATTATTTAGCATTATTCTTTTTCNTAGCATTATTCTTTTTCCGTGCCTGCATGCACTCTGCTTGCTAAATAAATAGGTTTTTTTCACTTTCCTCTGAGGAATTTCTTCCTGAACCTGTGGGGAAGGGGTGGCTGAAACCTGCCTTCTTTTGAGGAGATGTTCCTTCCAGAGCGTTTCCCTTAATTTGTCTCAAACTGGGACAAATAATAATTGGCGCCCAATATGCGGCCTGAAGGAAAGTGAAGAAACCTGTACTAATTGCATTTTGGGAGAGGGAGAAAGAGAAAGAAACATGGGCAAGAAGTTTTTGATGAAGGTAAAATATCATGGCCCTATCCAAGTGTTTTTCCTTTTTTTTTGTAAATCTCCTCCTGCATTGATGGCTGATGGCTTTGGCAGCTAGGCCACTTGCTGACCTTGGACAGACACATAATAAGAGAGAAGTTAAATGGCCTGCCAGCAGTCAGAAAGCAGAGTGTCTCATTCCCAAAAAGTTCCTGCTCTTCAGCCTCAAGACTGTTTTCTTTCCCAAAGTCAGTTGCCTTGCTGCCTAAGCAAGAGATATACCTTCTTTGACGTTTACAGCTCAGGAAAAGGGGTTTTCAATCTGTGCTTAGACTGCTGGATTCTGCTGATGCTTTCTAATGGCTCTGTGACAGATGTGGAAGAAAATCAAAGTTATTATCACTAGGCTAAACTACACTGTACTGGAACCCTCAGGCCCCAAGGAAAATTTTCAGTCCCACATATTTAGAAAAGATGGAAAATCATTGTCTTGAGATTGTAATTTCTAAGATCTGGAATAATATTTCTTATGAGTAAAACTCTGCAGAGTAAATGTATCTCCCAACTACCTCGTAATGCCACATGAGATTCAGTTCTAGACACTTATTTTTATAAATATTAACTCCTCCAATATTAGATATTTCAATCTTTGTAATTTAGTATTATTAATATATTACTAATAAATATTAGTTTTATAATCCAATAGTACAATGATATATTAATTAGAGATGCAATATCCCAGTGACAGATTAAATTTTGCATTCTCAGGCATGTAACTTTACTATATCTTAATATTGTAGTGCTGAAAATTTACTCTCCAAAGCGAACAGCTTTCTGAGTACTTCTGAAGCACAGTCAGCAGTCTTTAGTCTTTCTATTAAATTTTGTTTTTTTTTAAATTTGTTCAGTCCTTAATCTGGGGAATTTAAATAGACCAGGATCCTTCGGAAGTAAATCTTTGTGCAGCCTCCCAGACAACAAGGTAAAGTTGGGCAATGCTCACTTCTTTTGTTGATGTGGAGATGTGCCAAGAAGGCAGTGATTCATTCTTTTACCCCAAACACTGTGTTGGCTGAGTTTTTTCATTCAGTTGTGAAATAAAATCTGCTCCTCCTACAAAGCAGCACTAGCTTGACATCCAGGGAGAGTGGACAGAATAGTCAGTGAATGCAGTAAATGTCTTAATTTCCATCAATAATTTGAAAGTATTTTTAAAAATCTGGTAAAATTGGTTTATGGGTTGGTTTTTTGTTGGTAGAGATCAGAGTAAGAAAATGAGTATAGACTGGCTTGAACCACAGAATCTGAAACAGAAACACAGCCTTGAAAGTTTTGATTGTTTATATTTAGGGCTCCACATCATCCAGTTCTAGAAAGAGAGAGCACCTGTTTGGATTTCCTGCCAGATTTCCTTAAATCTGAGAATAATTTTAGTTCTGGGAGTTTGGTTTGGGCCCATTTGCAGTTATAAGAGTATACATCTGCGGAAGAGCAGTGACAGAAAGGCGAGGGTTACATGGAGGAGTAATTATTCACAGCTACACTGCAGGAATAGACAGGATGTTGGTAAGGTTGCTTAGCAGCTGTATTCCCACAGTCCAAGCTCTGCTGTGTTTCCGCTGAGGATCTAATGTGCTTTCTGTTAAAGTAAAGCTGTTCATGGTGTAGGAGGATATATTTAAAGAGAGAACAGCTTACTGGGCTTTTCTTATAATTAAAGCACAGTCACTGTCCCCTTACTGCTATTGCTAATGCTCAAACTGAAAGCTGAGCTGACCATGTTAGCCTGCTTTTGAACCAGCGCTTGTAAGAAGAGGCTGTGTCTCTTTTTTTGCTCCGCTGGAAGTCTTTCAATCTTACAGCCGTGCTGGGAAGACTGATGGCCAGGTCTGGGCCACCACATGCACTGATGTGACTAGATGTGGGGTGCCTGGCGATCTCCACCTGAGTGAAGCATTTGCTGCTCTCTTTGACCAATGCTCCTCATGACTCCTGCTTGACAGGTAGCTCACAGGGATCCTAAGCAGAGATATCTGTAGCGGATTCTGTCCCTGGCAGCCCATCCTGTCCTTTCTGATTCTCCCTGCTGCTACTTGTCTAGCAGCTGCTCAACAGCTGTAGTTCACAGGTACTGAGACAACTGGCACTGATCTAACCTGCCAGCTTGTGAAATGAAGTTACATATACCAGAAGCTGTTTCAAAAACTGTGGTGGTGTCCAGGCAGCTGTGGGGCTGGAATATATGCTGTCCACCCTTCAGCGGCTGAACTATACAGCAGGATGGGAACCTCCAAGAAAGGAGTGAAGCAGATAACTGGGACAGAGATAGGTTTCAGTCTCCGTGTTTGAAAACAGAGTTAGCAATACCAGTAGGAATTTTAGAGGTGGAAAGCCCTGTATTAAAACCAGATGTCTCTATAAAACCCCACATATAAGCAGTATATAGACTGAGAGTAGGAAAAAACTTAGTGGTGGAGCCACTAGCAAAAGTAAGGTCGTGTCTCCAGTTTTTTCATGTGGAGCCTTTCAAGGTTCTGATAAGCAATAGTTTTCTCTTTGTTTAAAATAACCTTTGTTCCCATGTTGGCTCAGTGTATGAGTGCAACTTCAATAGGCATGGAGGAGTCACAGAAAGGCAGTAGAGAGAGATGGGCAGGTAAAACTCCTACTCTTAATAATGATATTTTTCTATACTGCAATTCTAGCAATAAAGGTAATGGATATCCTTCCGTTGCCTGGCATAATGGGTTCTGGGGTGTATAGAGCAAACCGTGGTTCTCCAGGGGGCCTGGATACAGCTCATCCACACCCTCGATTACTGCTCTGAGTATTGCGTACCCTCTTGTGTGGCATCATATCTCGGTGTTCCTGTGCTGGCTGCACATCACCTGGGCTCTTCCTCTTTATTTTGCCACACACCACAACAGAGAATAGGTCATATACATCAGAAAGTGACATGAGAAATGGTGCCACCTCTTTCTTCAAATATTAAGAAAAGCCAAACCAGTGAATTACCTTTAAATCATGTAGGATGTAATTGCTCCCACCTGTACGTTTGGCTGTCTCATCTTCCACTATTGCTTGTAATCCATGCATGCTCTGGCCTGTGGGACTAGGAGAGGCTGGGGATGGGAGTGTGGGCAGTGGATGTCTCTGTGTCTGTGTCATTGAATTCAAATGATGAGAGACATAGAACAGAGAGGGTTGCCTGTGCCTGGGATGTCTGGAGGAAGAGATAGGTCTGATTATTTATCTACCCATCCATTGCAGCTCTCCAGTTGTACAAGTCACGCCACCACGTTTTTGTGATGGCAACTATGCCATTGTCTGCCTGCTGCACAATGCTTTAACAGAAGATCTACTTTTCTTCCCTGTGATCTCAGGTGCGTGATCTCAGACATCAGCCGCTAATGACTTGCGTTCAAGATGCTTGCCTTAATTTTCTGGTTTTGGATTCATATTTAATGCCAAGACATCTTTTATTCATTCACTATGTGCACAAGTGCCTGTAAACAACTTCAGCATTTTTGCCATGTCTGGAGAATTTGCTGCTATTGTGTTATGGAAAAAGTCTCCACTCTTCTTCAGTGGTAATGGTCAGGTTCCACTTTAATGTTGTTTTGACATGTTTCAATTTTTCCTTGCTGAAGGAAAATATTTACTTGGTTATTGTCAGCCGTAAAGTCAAGGTTTTGCTGTTCACAGAAATAAATTGCTTATTATCATTGCAATTCTTTTTTCCAAAGCCTGAGGAAAACAACTTGTAATGGAAATTAGCAATGGCCATTACTGAAGAGGGGAACAAAACCTTTTTATTATCTGTCTTATTAATAGTTACCAAGAAATGTCAGGTGACAAAGTAGAAAAAGTAGATAAAAATCAAGTCATGTTTTAATCTTATTTAGTCTCTTGTAATGATGAGCCAGAAGAGACCCTAATTATGCAGTTACATGACTTAAATAGTCTTGCTATTGCAGATAATTACATTTGCAACATGCCTTGAAAGTGTTAGCGGTGTTATGGAGCTGATTCTAAAATAAATTTTTCATTTAATGCTTCCATACAGAGGCAGCAATACATCTCTGTTTGAAAATGTGAAATTAATTTCTCAAGTAGTGGTAACACCACTTTTTTGTGTTTAAGGCGATGTGTGCTTCAGAGGCTGTTTATGTCTGTCTTCACATTTTATTCGGTTGGGAAAGCAAAACAGAAGGTTTTCTATGTCACCCAAAATGGAGAGTTTATCCAGCAGATGTGTCCAAAGAACATAGTGTTTTCAATAAAATTACAGTTTGTAGGCAGGACACTTCACCAGTCTCTGGATTTCACTCAGAACTTAGTGATTTCCATTCCAGTAATTAGGAAAATGAGATATGGTTTTATATGATTTTATTTTGACCATGGCAGACCAGCGATTTGTTGCTTCAATACTGTCTCACTAGAACCTCCTCTATCTTTTGAGTATTGTAGAGAGGATGGAAGTGCTAGTGCTGGAAAATTTAAGCAAACATTTTGCTTCCACTTTTAGCTCTCTCTCCTAACACTCCTGAATAATTATCCATGTCTATCTTTATAGCTTGAAATTACAGCAATTTTTTAACAATTACTGAATTATATTTCTTTTTCTCAGAAATCTTTTGCCATTTAATCTGTGTATATTGTACCAAGAGATCTTGGAATGCCAAGTGTAATGGGGAACTCAGAAATATAATACATAATAAATGTTAAAGAAGTCATAGGATTTCAGCAGAAATACAGTGGGATACAATGAGAGGATCATCTTCTCAGCTGCTTCTCACATTATATTTTTTGTTTATCCTGGAAGTCACTTACAGTCCAATTACCAACTTCTGTGTAAGAATTTGTTAAAGGAGAAAAAAAATATTTTCAAAAAATATGATTTCAAAAGTGTCTCTTGTTGACTGTACTTACAGGGAACTGGAAGATGCATCCTTATGAAAATACTGTTATTTTTTGAGGGTGGCAACAGCTCAAACTTTTAGTGAATTCAGAATCACACTTTGGTCTCATTTTCTGGCATGTCAAAAAGATGGGTCAAAGTGCTGGATCAGAATGACACTGTGCACCATCTGTTTTACAACAGTAAACAGTGCTAGGAAAAGGTCATAATCTGTATAAATAGAATCATGGAATAGTTTGGGTTGGAAGGGACTTTTAAAGGTCATCTAGTCCAAACCCCTTGAAATTAGCAGGGACAACTAGATCATATAGTCCTTGTAGCTCAGTGAGAAGAATAGATGCAATATCATTCCAAGTGTTTTTCTTCCATGTGATGCTTTTCCTCCCTGTGCCAAGTGCCCGCAGGTGAAAGAAGGCAACAGCATCTCAGGGAAAGCCGGTGAGATTAAAAAGCCACCACGTTCCTGCTGTCATGAGGATGATACTTCGTCCCCATATGCGCTTTCATGAGTAAAGCGCTTCCTTGTTCTGTCGCTGTTCACTTATTCAAGCCTTTGAGCAAACCAGCGTGAGAGGCTGCACATCAGTATTCAAGGCACACCATGGCGTGAGGAATCTGGAAGGGGGGCTTGACTTGTTCCCTTCTAAATAGGATTGAAATTGCTGAGTATCTAGTTCTCATAGAGCCCCTTTTTCCAAAGGGCCTCAAAGGGTTTCACAAAATTAACCATATTTAGGGGGCAATAAAAGGCTGGTGAAAGAAAAGTGAAGGATTAGCCCTCGGCAGAACCAGTGCTCTTGCTTTTTCCCTTGCGCAGCACTGCCTCTCTCAAACACCCTCCGCACCGTGCCGTGTCTCACCGGGAGCTGTAGGAAGGAGCCTGTTGCACCGAGGACTGGGGCAGCAGCTGCTTTCCCAGGGGCTGTCTACTGTATACCTGTGCCAGCCCCTTGCCCTGCTGGGCTTTGCCCGGGGAGCAGGGCAGCCCAGGTCTCCCGAAACTGCCCTGCAGGCTTCCTGCATACTCAGCCGCAATCTCTGCATTCCACATTATTAGCAGGATTGTGTTCAGGACTGCGGGAGGCAGCGTTTCTTTTCCAAGAGGGTGTGATGGATTTGCAGTAGGGAACCTGTGGCTGTTGGTGCTTGGCAAGTGCTGTGAGAGGCTGTGGGTCGAGCGAGTCAGGGAAGCTATTAACAGTCTCTGCTGAGAAGCTTATATTGCCTCAATAACATGGATCATTAATTTTGCTTTTTAATCATTAAGAAAATGCTTTTGTTTGATGGATTGTTTGGGACAAAGTTGGATGTAAAAAACTCTTCTGCTTTTCTTACTCATGTAGCACTAGCTATTAACTAATTCACTAAGCTTTTAACTAACCTCTTTTTCATAATTTAAAGCTGATGGAATTTCTCTATTTGTATGTATACAAATTAGTTTCTGCTAAACCATTATTTTGAGTTGTCTTGCTTTCTGAGCACTCTGTGTTTGTTGATGACAAACCCAGAGCAATAGAAATGTAATGCAAGCAAATTAAAGGAAGTGTTATAGAGATCTACCCAACGCATTTATCCTGTGTAAATACCAGTTCCTAATGAAATTATGAGGAAATAAGAGGAATTTATTCCTGCTAATGTACATTATTTTCTCCTTTTAAAAAATGTTCACTGTAAGATTAAGATGTCTTCTCTTTAAGTTCTGTCTCTCTCTCTCTCAGTATACAGCCTGTTGTTCTCTGCTCAGTGCCATTTTCACTTGGTTCCCTCTCCTAAAAATCAAACAGGTAAATAAACAGTCTCCAGGGCAGGCTGTGGTTCATAAAGGAAATAAGCAGTGCACCATGCACAAAAAATTCAATGGATGAGTTAAAAATAGGAGGTGCGTCTCTCTGACTGTTTTCCTACCACCACCCCATGCAATGCAGGACATAAATCAGTGTTGGTGGCCAACCTACATCCTTATTTTGTCTTAGACGTATATGGTTGTACAAGAGTCACCAACAACAACAGGATTTGCAGCTCCTCCTGAGGGTCTGCAGCAGCAGCCGTAGTGCTTTGCCCACAGAGGCAGGGCTGGAGCCCAGGCAGCTGAACCAGAGCACCAAGGGCTTGTGCCACAGTCTCTGCACGCTGATTGTTACCGACAGCGTTCTGTAGAACAAAGTGACTGTGCGTATTTTTGTGTCTGTTGCAAATGATGATTACTGCATGCAAAGATGCACAAATGGCAGCTGCCTCTTCCCAGAGTCAGGTGTCACCATGAGAAGGTAGGAGTGAATGCCTCTCTGGAGACCCTCTCTGCTTTCCAACCCAGTACAGGTGCCTTTTTCAGGCCCTTGTTCCCCATTAGGCTGACAGCACCTGCTCTACCACTGCTTGCTTCTCTTCTGGATCCCAGTCTTACAGAGATCTCCCTTGTGCCAGATTAAAAATATCTTCCATGTTTATTTAGCACTGTACAGCTTTCTTGAAAGTGAACATCCTGCATTTAGATAACTGAGGTTATTAATGCAGAAAATCAATGCCAGTTTGTTATGTTCAGAGCCTTTTCATGCTATATTCATTAAAATCTCACTGTGGTGGATTTTTTCAGTAAAATCTTTGAGAGGCTTTTTATATCAACAAATCATAGAAAGCTTTTTCATATTAATATTAGTATTATTGAGGTTTTTTTAGTATCAATATAACTCCTGATGGCTTTTTTAACCATAAAAAAATCTTACCAATCCTGTTTCTAAACTTATTATGAGCCACAGAAAAGTAATAACTGAATTACAAGCAAGCAGTGCATTTCAAAGTATGACTTATAAAATTGTTACTGTCTTAATAACCTGAACCTCTAAAAAACACCAGTAATGTTGTGGTGAACCTTAAGCACAGCCTTGGAGAATGCAAATTGTAGTGTTATAGACAGAAAATGTCTTAACAGGGACACAACTGTTACAGCACAGGGATGAGTTTTCTTTGGCCTTTACTAAAGGCTCATTCTTTCCCTACTGTGTAAAACATCAAGAAGCACAATGATGAGTAAAATCCATTCATATGGTTCATGATTCCTCACAACCTCAAAAATTGGACTTTATATTGCTGTTTTATCATATTTAGTATAGAATATGCTCCAGTGCTGACAGCAGTGCAAATGCAATTACAATGCATCTACATCTCCCATTGCCTGTTCTGCTGCTGCTCTTAATTAGGCACTTTCCCAATGGAGTCTGGCAATGTAGAGTTTTTGACGTGGTAAATGAAATAATAAAATCACAGAATAGTTTAAATCAGAAGTGGGTCATCTAGTTCAACCTTCACTCAACATAAATCCAACAGAATCAGGCGATACTGGGCCATCTCCAATCAAGTTTTGCATTTCTACAGAGAAGGAATTTTTTTCCTGTTTAATTTAGATTTTCATTGGGTCCATTGCTTCCCATCCCATCGCTTCCCATCGATAATTAATACCTCCCTGAGATGATTCAGGCTGTTTCCTCTATTGAGCCTCTTAAGGCTGAACAAACCCAGCTCTCAGGCTCCCCTTGCATGTGCTGAGCTCCAGTCCCCTGACTGATTTGATAACCCTTTACCAGACTTACGTCAGACAGGCAGCATGCAGTGAGCTTGAATGTGCTGTGAAGGAGGGAGATTAAACACTGTTGTGTAGGAGTGAGAACGGGAGGAAAGGTGGAGAAGAACTTACTGTTTCCAGGTTTCATAAAAATAGGAAGAAACTCTGGAGATGCTACATCCAGACTAGGAGGGGTGCTGTGGCAATTGAGTGAAGTAACTTCTGCTCTGCTCTGCAAGGACACCATTTATATCAACCCATGCCAATGACTACTTAATTTGTTAAAAGCAAAACAGAAGAGCTTGTGGAGTCTTCTTTGGCATCAGACGGTGGCTCAGAAAGGTGAGGAGTTCTTGAGAGAAGAGGACAAGGGTTTGGAGGGCAGGACGGAATGAGAACTTTAGGGGATATGCACCCTGATTCACCAGTTTTGATGAAGCTTGAGAGGCTTGCTTACAGTCGGGGTGATGAATAAACCTGATTGCCCCAGGTGGGTAATAGAAATGGACAAGGGTGTGCAATGGACAGTGTGAGCTGCCAACATGGACTGCTGGATAACATAATCTAAAGTTGCTTTTGGCCTCTAAACTTCCCCTGTTCAAACAACACCAAAAGGATCACCAGCACCAGGATTAGAGCCACATGAGAGGGGAAATATCTCTCTGTCAAACTCAGTTTCCTTCAACCCAGCTACTGGGTTGTGACAGTGGTGCTCAAGATCCAGCTGTCTCAAAGAGGAAAGATTTCTTCCATGGCCTCAGGTCAACTGCAGGTTCAACCAGAGTCTTCAACTCCCCTTTAGTGCTCTTTGCTCTGCTTGCACAATTCGCAGTGCTTCAGACTTTGTGTTTTGCATTTCTAGCCCATCTGCTTTGATGATGCTTTAAGGACAATACAGTCAAACCCTTACTGGTAGGTAAATTTTATTTTACCAGCTGAGAGACTGCCTCTAACATACGTGACGTAAGTCGTGCATAGACAAGGAGCCAGCCATGGGCTGTGGGTTTGGACTTTCAAACAGACCTAACACTAAGCTGCACTGGAGGTTGACAGTGGTAGAAGTTCTTGGAATCAGGCAGTGTGAGTGGCCTGTGTTCCCCAGGTCTGTCACACACAGGTCTCCATCCCTTCTCTCCCTGCTCATCCTCCCTGCCAGGTTGTCTCAAGCAGCATGTCAAAAGCTTCCATTTTTTTCTGTAAGGCAGCTGTAGATAAACATGTTCCTGATAGTTATCACTGCAGGGTGTTTAGGTGGTTGAAGGTGCTCTGCAATACTTTGAGCCTCTGCCTGCCAGCTCTCAGTCCCGCTCACTCTGTGTTTGCAGCTGGTGCAGCAGAGAAGATGCCATCTTAATTCAATGTGGGTGTTGACTCTAGCTTTCTGTGTAATGCTGACCATTTACTCCTAAGATCAAACTCTACTGTCCTTTTGCTTGCATGATTGTTGAACAGGTCTCCATGAGATGCAGCTGTCCTGTAAGAAGTGTCCTCAGACAGTGTGGTAAAACTCACACAGGCTCTCCCAGGATGAGAGATGGGGTGATGTCACCATGAATATCCCTGTTGTTGGTTAGACTGACAATCACTCTCCCTTCATTTTTTTTTCCTTTAATTTAAGTACTGGTTGAATACCCCTGATAACTCCAGTATCCAAAACATTTTTGGGACAAGCCATGCTACTACTGTCCTCTAAGGGCAGGACCACTGCTGGAGGAAGTGGTATCTTCCCAGTTTAGAAGCTCCATGACATTCTACAGAGAATGGAGGGGCAAAAAGAGATGGTCCAATTGACTTGCTTTCAGTGCCTGCCAGTGCATGTAAGTGGCAGTGCGGGTCCTCTCTATTTGGTATATTCACAGTTTCACCAGAATTGCTCTTTCTATGTGACTCAGGAAGAGTTATTTTAATTAAAGCATGTTGGTGAGGTTTGAAGTGTAAAATCTTACAATCAAAATGGAAGGATTATTCCCTTTTCATTTACCTTGTGTGGGCTTCAGGACATCTGAAACCTTAAGGGCCACATTTTGATTGCTGTCTGTTTTAAATGGGAAACTTGCAGGCTTGCACTTCAGTAAAAATGACCCAGTTGTACATTTCTCCTTTCACAACCAGCAGAACCACAGCTGCTCTACGCCTGTGTGAAGCACATTCCTTCTTGTCTCTTAGCTTGTCTCCTAGCAGCTGGCTTGTGGGTGTGTGTATATTAAAAAAAAAATCACTTAAAAGTGAAAAAAAGCAAATTGACTTTGTTAAAAGAAAAGAATTATTTAGCAATTTTTCTTTCTCACTCTCCCCTAACTGTAACAGGTGTGTAGAGGCGAAAAAGGCCCATCCTTGCAATCACAACAGGATGTTGAGATTGCTCCATGCTCTCTCTGGAAGAGCCTGTATGTATGCCAAGGCATTGTGTAGTCTACCAGCTTGTGAAAAATCAGTTGTGAAATCTCTGCCATGACATCACTGCCAGTGAAAAAGGCAGCCCCCATTTACAGTACAAAAGTGTATTAACTGGCTACTGAGATGTGTAGATTTTTGCCTCTTTGAGTTCTTCTCAGCACTTACTAGATATGAGAAAATCTGTGCAGTAGTTTACATGGATCTTCCTGTAAAAGTTACATTATTTTATTTTTCGGGCAGTTTCCAGTCTCCCCCAATTACACCAGCACTTTTACTGCGATACGTGTCCTGCTTAAGAGATGAGGGTTTTTCCTATTTGATTCATGTAATTTCATTTTGGCTTTGAATTTTTAAACAAGCGTAATAAATTGTGACAAAGTGCAATGTTCACTCAACATCTGGATACTTTTGTACATTTCTTAACTCATGATAATTAATACCAATTTACTATGTTACTGAGATTTTTACAGGCCATCTGCATTACTGTAATTTCTTCCCTGCACTTAGATGAGGAATTTTAAAATCCTTTTTCTCAGCTAGGGTTACAGGTGCTTGATATTATAAATGTTGGGATGACTTTGGCTCAGGATGAGCTCCTGAAGCTGCCATGTGTTCCTGTGGTTGCTGTGTCCTGCACACTCTTCCCGTGGTCCCATCACAGTATCTACCTCCCTACTCCCAGCACTGGGGCATCTCCAGCTGGCAGCTGTGCAGGGCTGTGCCAAATACTGCTGGGATTTTGTTCAGACTTAGGCAATTGAATTTGCTCTGTTTGTCGTCTTAGATCTGTGCATGAAGACAGCACTCTGAATGCAGAAAGGTCACTGCTATTTGCAATTCCCTCTGAAACTAATTATTATGGCTGTTTTCATAGAATCATAGAATTGTTTAGGTTGGAAAAGACCTTTAAGATTATCAAGTCTAAGCATTAGCCCAGCACTGCCAAGTCCACCACTAAACCATGTGCCTCAGTGCCACATCTACACGTATTTTAAATACCTCCAGGGATGCTGACTGCCCAACTTCCCCAGGCAGCCTGCCTCCAATGCATAAACATCCCTTTGGTGAAGAAATTTTTCCCGCTATCCAATCTAAACCTGCCCCAGTGCAACTTGAGGCCATTTCCTCTTGTCCAGTTGCTTGTTACCTGGGAGAAGAGGCTGACTCCCACGTCATTACAATCTCCTTTCAGAAAGCTGTAGAGAATGATAAGGTCTCTCTTGAGCTAAATGACCCCGGCTCCCCCAGTTGCTCCTCATCAGACTTGTGCTCTGTGAGAACACTATGGGAAATGGTGTCAAAAGCTTTACTAGAGTCCAGGCAGAGAACATCCACAACCTTTTCCTCATCCACTGAGTGGGTCAACATGTCACAGAATGAGATGAAGTTGGTCAAGCAGGATCTAACTTTCACAAACTCATGCTGGCTGCACCTGATTCCCTGGTCGTCTTGTACGTGTTGCGTGATGGCACTCAAGGTTATCTGCTCCACAACTTTCCCCAGCACCACAGTCAGGCTGACAAGCCTATAGTCCCTCAAATCCTCATTCTGATCCTTCTTGTAGAGGGGTGTCACCTAGGCTAACCTCCAGTCTACTGGGACCTCCCTGGTAAACCGGGACTGCTGGTAAATGATGGAAAGTGTCTTGCTGAGCTCTTCTGGCAGCTCCCTCAGTACTCTTGGGTAGATCTTATCTTCTGCACTCTTGCAGGACCTCATTGCAGTGTTTTGTAAGCTTGGATAAAACCATAAGATATATATATATATAATAGTTTTTTGTAGCAGCCGAAGCCCTGAGTCTATGTTTTAAGCCATTTGGTTGGAGTGGGGACACCTCTTGTCCACAGGTATTGAGGACTTCTTTCAGGAGTAGTGCTTAGCAAACAATCAGGTCTCTGAGCCTTTACTGCTAAGTAGCTTAAGATACAGATCCAGTATGGTCCTGTGTAAAGGTCCAGACAGTGGCTAAATCATGACAGAAGCAGAGACAATAAATTCCTTCTAACCCTCGTGAGGACTCTCCTTTTCCAGAAAACACAGTAGGGTCACTTTGTCTTCATTTCGGTATATGTTTTGACTCCTGTGTATCTATGGTAAAATCTAAACTACGGCTATTAAAGCCATCACTAAAAATTAATAGCAATGAAATAAATTAAAAATCCAAGTACTGCAGAAGAGGATGGCTCCCATTTCAAAGACTAGGCACGTGCACTCATTTCCCAGAACATATGCTCCAGTCAGACAAAGTGGACAAAGTGGACAAGGGCAAAATTTACCTCAGAGACACTGCTGTCCTGAAACAGAAGACTAATGTTGGGTCTGTGAACTGTCTCATAACAGAGCACCTCTCCTCACTGGCATGTGGCTGTGATCCTGAGACCAACTTTCCCAAGGAAGAACTACTCTTTGTGAATAACTCTCTTAATGTCAGCTGGACTCTTGCTTTCGCCCACCTGATGTTTAGTAAGAGCTGTGTAGAACATGTGCAGAGAGGTTGGATGACTACATATTCCTTAGTTTAAACGTGTTCCTTATTTTTTCAAGTGTCCCTGAGGGTGATTACTTCTCTCTCTTTTTGTGAGTCATCACTTCATCTTTTGCGTAAGTAAAAGGCAGGTTGACTCAACTCAGCCTTTTCACAGCCCTGATAATATATTGATTAAGTCTTGTTTTCAGACTAGAGAGACCCATGGTCATAAGAAAAACAAGAGAAAAATCTCAAAATTTTTTTCCCCCATAAGCTGCCCTTACACTTCATTGAATTTCTCAGTAGTAGGAAGAGTCACAAACATGGTTTCGTGTTTCTGGTTTGACTATTAAACATGTATTCATGTTATATAGATCATGAATAGCTAAAAGGATATTGCACTTGGAACAAAAGTACTTATGTGTTGGGGTGCACTATGTGCTAGAAGAGAGATAGG